>JAANDH010000335.1:44322-165072 GCA_011799765.1 Nymphaea thermarum
ATATATATATATATATATATATATATATATATATATATATATATATATATATATATATATATATATATATATATATATATATATATATATATATATATATATATCACGGAAACATGAATAAAGCTTAGCGCCTTTATTCGTCAGTTGCAAGAAAAATTTGGGCCCATTTAAAAAATTCAGGTAAATATGACTGGGTTTTGGATTTATGACAAAAATACGAGCCCCTCGATGAAAATTTAATGTTATTAGAAAACTTGTTATTTAAATATTATTAGAAAACTTAAAACACGAACAAGTTCGGACACCACCACAGGCTCTCCTCCATAGGAAATTACGTTGCCCATTTACAAAAAAAAAATTGACATAAAAATACTTTTGTTTATTTAGTAGTCAATGCTTATTGACTTGTCATAACCCATCAGTAGACGTGCTTTTGATTGCTTAATCTATTAAGAAGCCAATGTTGCTTAAATAGAAATACTCAATAAATACGAACTTTTAATTTAGTCAAATAGAGCATAATCTAAACTATTTACTATCTCCCCCCTTTCTTACGGCCATCAATGGGCGAATGCAACTAATTTATTATATGACTGACTAACTAAATTTGTTTATTTAAATTAAACATAGAACACCTGCAAGTTGCAACTATATAATTTGGGTTTCTACTAAAAGATGACAATCAATTAAGCAATTTCATTTACTTAATCACATCTAAGCGTCAATCCACATATGTGCGCACACAACTTTTTTTTTTTTTCTGGCTAATAAACTTATTAGATTCTAATTTATAATGTCATTAAATTCAGAAACTTATCTTGAACATGAAGATATCACCCTGCACGCTCATGCAATATAAGCAAACGTATGTTCATAATATTATTAACTAAAATATAGATTAAAATACTTAAATATAAAAAAAAAAAATGTTTATCATGGCGAGAGTGACGGGTGACATGGTTGGTAAGTAAGATGAGCGTTTGCAGGTGGGAGGACCATTCCGATATCGATCGCTTGTTTGCATAATAGGAGAATCGTGATGCTGATAAGGAGGACAATGTCTCAAGAATCTTAATTTCCGCCATATTTTTGTGACATCTGATCTCAAGGGTGCCAAAGTTTTCCAGTTGCAGGATTGATCCTCTTGGAGGGTGGGACCCCGACTCCCTACCTAACCCGATCCACCCGCCACTTGATTGGTGGGTTCGGATTCCTCAAACCAAGTCTTATTCAAGAGAGAATTTTGGACCCAAAAGATGTTAAAAATTCGGAATTTTCCTCGTGCCCAAATTTGGAACCATCAAAAGATCCAATTGTATCGGGGCTTATATCTTTTGTCAATAAACTTAATTTTTTCCTAATTATTTTTAGAACAAAAAATTTGAAAGATAAGTTAGCTTGAGTCGATATGCAAACGATAACTATTCAGTTGATGCACCGAATTCGTAAACAAATAAATCAGTTTCTTTCTTTCTGCTCAGTTCTAATGATAATTTCTCATTTACTTTTCAAATGTTTATAGGTATAGATTTTTTTTAAAAAAAAAAGAAAATTTGAGAGAATTCACCAACTATCTATAGATATACTTACCGTTCGATAGTTCTTAATTTTTTAAGTTGTCATACAAAAAATTATTTCTAAAAGTCCAAATATTTACGGGATCCAGATCGCATCTAGTTTATGTGGTTGGCGATGTTGTTGTGTGTGGAAGTGGATAAGTACCGAGAGAGATCGCGACAGGGGGCCGCTGGATTAGGGTTTGATTAGATGGGATGGGTTTGGACTTCCCAGATCTTGCTTACGGTATCTGATACGGGCCAGCCTAGGAGCCTGCCGAGAGACGAGGCCGACGATGTCGAGAGGCGACGGGCCACCCGGCCAAGGTTCAGGCAGTGACTTCAAAGGCAGTTTGCAGCGCTCTAAGGTCTGTCCCTACGAGTATCCAAGGACAAAACATTGAACATGGAAATATAATGTCTGAAAGAAAACTACCAGGCATTCATTCACACTCCTTTTGGGTTACAGAACACGAGACTTTTAATTCCATCCCACAAATGTCTGGTATTAAATAGCTTACATTTTAATACCATGCATTCAAACGCCAAGTAAATGTTCTTGTCTGGGGCGAGATCAGATCCAAAACACACATCAATAAATGACTTGAAAGTACACTGCTTCAACTTGGATCGGTTATGGGAATGCAGATCCGAAAAGCCTGCTCCATCTAGACTCTCACGGCATGGAGCCCCTCGTGTATTGAGTGGTCTAAAGGATCGTTTGGCAGTAAGGACATTTCCCGAGTGTCTAATAAATTACCAAATCTTTAGGACAGATTCATGAGATACTCACATCACATAGTGTCTCTTATTCAATCAATTCCAGTCCCACCACCAGCAGAAAACACTTAAAGTGGGCAACTTTTGTACTTGAATGCTCCAATGAATGTAGTAAAACATGTTACAAGTGCAGTTGAACTTGTCTATGAAAAAGGAGACAACAACTTGTGACTGCGCATTCACAGCTTAATCAGCTTGGAGAGCGTCGGTGGTGGTAAATCATTTGCTCTTGATGGGTTTAGGAGCCAAATGATACAACAGTTTGTTACTGTTCTATGAATCTAAATCTAATAATTTAAATCTAATAATGTTCGGCTCTAGTTACACTGAGTTTTAGTCCATCAAGATGAGCCTTGAGATAGTTCGTTCACCTTGGTTTATGACCAGGGGCGGAGGGAGGGGGGGCCCGCCTAGGCCATGGCTCCATCCTAACAAATGAAAAAAAATATATATATAGTGTAAAAATTGATTTTTTTTTTTTTTTGCTTTTATGTAATTTTTAAATGTAAGTTCAGTTTGACCCTATCTAAATTCAACCCACAAAACCCAGTTCCCATTTGGCCCGCCCTTGCAACAAATCCTGGCTCCACCCCTGCTTATGACCAATTCAAGGCGAGTTAACGAGCTAAATCGACCAAACAGACCCTTGAAACAAGTTATTCTCAAGTTTGTTGTCTCTTTTAACTATACCAAATGCTGGTATTAGTTTCGCGTATCTATTCTCTAACGGTTTAGTTATATTCGAAATGTGTTTGGATCTGAGTCGATCGAATTTAGACTCTCCCTTCAAACTGGGGCCTGATTTTCTGAAACTGAAGTTCGGAACCAAGTATTTAATTTAGTATCCCGCATTTACATGGATGTATTTTGGATTCTGATTCAAGTAAAAAACTCTGTACCAAATCCAGATCCAATTAGTAATTAGATCCTATAACTGAATCCAGCTTCACCCGACCCATTGACATAATGACATCCCAAGGTTCTACAAGGGCTGCAATCGCTTGAAATTCGAGCACTCTCATTTTCATGAAAATAGATTTTTTTTAAGAAATAATATGGAAAAAATTGTGCACTCTTAATTTCTTATTAAAAAATTCTTTCTAGAGGATCTACGATAAATTGCTTTTCCCGATAAATTGGAAGGACACGTTACGGGAAGCTGTGCAAAACACTCTATCGCGTAAAAAAAAGTAGCCGCTGAGATTTTATAAAGGTTCTTGAGAAAAAGTCGTCCCGTTAATAAGATTCAGATTTGAAATATACGGAACAGCGTTTGGACTATGAATCCCAAACCTGAAGTCGCTCTTGCTCCTCCATAATTCTGCCGGGTTTGAACCAGACTGACTCATATTGAACCCGATCAGTATTAAACCCGACAAGTGGTCCAGATTTGCAATGGGAAAGCAGATGTAACAAACGTTCGGGTCGGACACATGGGCTCAGATTCGGATCAGTAAACATAGGCACTAGGCATGGCTGATAATGTTCAATGCCAGACCGAGGTCCAACATAGGGATGTCAATATATCCGATTTGAATCAAATATTCGACCGAACCAATCTGAAAAAATCGGATATGAAAAAAAAAAAATCGGATGGGATTCATATATACATAAATGTCCGATCGGATTCAGATATGGATTCAGATGAGATTCATTTTTAGACAAACATCCTATATCTAATGCTATTAAATTTTGAAAATTGGCAAAATCCGATTCAAAATTCGCATACAAATATAAAAAATCGGATTCAAATCAGATTTGGATTGTAAAATAGGATTTCGTATTTGGATTCGGATATGACTTTTCTTTATCTAAATCTGAATCCACAAATGTGAATATAAAAAACAGCAGATATGATTAAGGATATCTCCGATCCGTTGACATCCCGAGTCCAACATTGGTTCCATTCCAGTACCGAATGCTACTACTCCACATATAGATCTACGACTGAACCCACCAACCTATTTGTACGACCATCGGTCCAGCTGGATAACTTAAATGGTAGGGCTGAATATGCTGCAAGGGAATCCGGCCTGCCGGGTGCCAGGAATGTTGGGCCCCAAGCCGGCCCGACCCGACCCGATGCTAAACCCTAATCAATAAACTCAATGAATGATACTTCACTTTTTTTAATCAGTTTGGTGGAAAAAAATGATATAAGCAAAGATAGCGACAAAGAGATCTTATAAGAAACTATCACTCAAGTAACTGTTAATAATATATAACTTATATCTCTAACGAAACAAAAACATAAATTTTCTTTAAAAATTTCAAACATCAAGAATGGATCTCTCACTTTTTCTTTATGGCGGACCTATGAACGAAACGGGGAGAAGAGAAAACACAAAGGAAAAAAAACACTCGTCCACGCAAGACATCACTTGTAAAGAAAAAAGGAAGAAGCAAAAGAATCAGACATTGGGCACCCATCGCCATTGTAATCTGTACTTTGAAATTTTGAAAAGGATAGTGGAGTCAATGTGGTCTGAGATGAGTGATCTCTGACGGATTGCTTCCGTCATCATTCTTGGCGTCGCATCTCAAGTATATATATATATATATATATATATATATATATATATATATGAAAAGGAATGAGAACACAGAAGTCATGTCACCACGGGCTTGCTAGGTTAACGACCAACAAAGGAACTTTATTCAAATGAGAAGTGAAAAAATTAAGACAAAAGAAACATCTTGTCGATTCATTTCTTTATTATAAATATGTTATCGCTTGAACATTTTGGAAGATGGTTGAGTATGGGATTGCCGAACCAAGAAATGACTGCTACAGCCTCTTGTTCCATCTGCCCATATCACGACTTTTGTTTCTATCTCTCTCTCTCTCTCTCTCTCTCTCTCTCTCTTAACGAAACAGATTGTACGTGGAGAGAGGCTCCCACGTCTCAGACGTACTGTTGCATTGTTTCTAGCAGATTCAAATGAAAATTTTACAAAAAGAAGATTAAGTTTTGAGAGGGTTAAGAAATACATACTTGAATATGTACAAAGTATCGATCAAATGAAAGAAATCAAAATCAATGTTACATGTTTCTGTTATGTCACTAAAACATACGCATCCAGTTGTAAAATTTTGAAATCAAAATGCAAGAATATGTACAAAGGTCTTCTTATTTTGCAGTTGCCAAACAGATTTTAGTGATCTAAGATATATATGCAAGTATAAATTTTAGAATAGTTGCAAAGTAAGTTTATAAGGATAGAAGGTGACAGCATCGCTCCATTTAGAACACGACTACTGATATCATTTTTGAGATGATATAAAAGACCTTGGGGAGCCACATGTTGATGAAACCGAGAACTTTTCCTTGACATTCTATCAGCAATTAAAAATCTCATCATGAAGACGTTACACTTTCAAATATATGCCCATATTTGTGATCATGATTTAAAATATATTTGCATCTTATCTGAGCTGCTTCAAGCAAGTGTATATTATAAATAAAAGATCAGAAAAAAAACAAGATGATTATATAATTACAGCAATTATACTTGCTCCTTATGCAGTAACCAGAGGAGTTAGGACAGGGGGGCTGGCTTTGGCTGTCATGCAGGCTGCAGCAATGGCTCCCATCACCATGATCAGCACTCCATGTGCAGGTCAAGGGTAAAGAGTACAACTCGAAAGAGTTAGATCTGAGCTTTCTCACGAATTCATGAAAAAGGAAGAAGTTTGTATACTAAAAATGAATCGGATTTCTGGTGGTCCTACTGAGCTGACAGCTGCAGAAATTCATATTCCGATGAAACATTAGTCGAAGATATGTAGACTCATTAAAGGCATATGAACGTATAGATATGTATACTGCCAAGTGTGTATTACATACATTTGGCAGTATTATTATATAGCTGAAGAGCGCATTACCATATGATTGCAGATACAGTTATTATCATCGTTCTTATTGTGTTGCAACAGCAAGTGGCCCTGTGGAAATTAAACTATGCAGAAACAGCAATGCATGGTTATATTCCTCATTGATGCTCACTAGTTGGCTAATATGGAGTTACATCTTTCGAAAGATCACCGACAAAACAAGGACAAATAATATTATAAAACACTGGTGCCTTGAATTGGTGGGGAGCAGCACGATCAAGGATATGTATATCTGAAGTCCCTCCACTTTACAGAACTGGCTTCAAATTGACTGCTCTCCCAAGCCAAGTTGCTCAAGAATCTTTTGAAGGAGTTGCTACATTTCCTCCTTAAATTTGTTTGGCGAAAAAAGGAAAAGTAAAAACAGAAATGGAAGCACAAAGATACTAAGCGTTGCTAAATGCCAGGCAGTTGCATGTTCGGCCAACGCACGCCCCTAGACCACCAGAAAAGGGGGGCGCAGGTTGCTGCAGTGGGAAGGGCAAACACGTGTTCGGCCCGAGCACGCAACCAAGACTCTTGTCAAATGGACTATCTTAGATGTCAAACTTATGGTCATCTCTTGGCAATCAATGGTGGAGCTAGAAATCCAAGTCGGAGCAAACAGACATTCTGAATGTCTGATAGAGGAAGCAGCCTACCGACAGATACAGCTTGGGGCCTTGGGCATTCTTTAAATTCAAAAGCTGTGGAGAGAAAAGGCTGAATAGTAAGCCTCCAAATTAAAGAATGAGCAAAAGAACTGCAGATTGATAATGCTTTGTTCATTTGCTTACAAATTCAGTGGCTTCAACCTGCTTTATGAAGGAAGGGGGCGGGAGGAGCTCAAAGTTTCATCGATAGCCGTATAGAAAGAAGGCTGAGGTCGATCTTTCGTACCAGAAAGTAAAGCAGCAGAGTGTAGCAGAGTTGGTTGGTGAGAAGGGGAGCCATATAATTGATCACAGGCCACTGCATTCCACCTCCCTCTATTCTACCGATAGCCAGTGAGTGAAATCTCTGTGGTGGTGGTGAACTCGCTGCAATCATTGTCCGCATACATGTTACTCAAACCAGTACTCTCCCTGTTTCAAAGCCGTGTCCAAGGCTCCAAACCTGAATTGAGTGCCGATCCACTCAAGTCAACAGTCCACTCATGAGCTCCCATGGGTGAAATGCAAGTAAAAATTAATAGACCAGTAAATAAATATGTACCCATTACACGCCCTCTCCCTCTCCCTCTCCCTCTCCCTCTCTCTCTCTTCAGATAAGCAAATATATACCCATTACATGGCCTCTCTCTCTCTCTCTCCTTTTCTGTGTCTTATGCATATGAAAAGATGGAATTGAAGAAGAGGTAGAATCGGGACATGGAGTTGACTGGGTAGAGGTGTGGAGTTTCAGGAAGGCATTGAGGCCCAAGGTTTTGCAGAGAAGAGAGCTGAGAGGGTGGGAGAAAAGAGGGAAAGTGATGTTACGGTAGGGATGATGTATGGACAATGGGTCGTATCCTGTGACCACCAAATCCGTGCTATAAAAACCCTTCATAAATTCTTGCAGCACCAACGTGAAGGTTAAGCTATGTGGGCAGTGTCTACACACCTGTAATACCATTCCAAGGGACCATTTGTCCTCTTTCCTCTCTCTCTCTCTCTCTCTCAAATCAAATTGACCCCCCCTCATCTTGTCAAATTGCTCCTCGTTTTAACTATTTCACCCCAAACTTGACCATCGCATATATCTTTATGTTGCTTTCACGGTAAATATCTCTCTCTCTCTCTCTTTCTCCCTTTCTCTCTCTCAAGAGACAAACTGTACCAAGGAAATCCAGCAATCGATTACTCCACTCTTTAAAGAAAACCCACTTCCAGGCTCCACCATTTTTTTGCCTTTAATTCGACCCTACTACATCTCTGTCTTTGTATCTCTATGGTATAAAAGCATAATGCCCCCCGTTCTCTGCTGTGCCTCGTCTCTGTGCGCAGCATGCAGGCCTGCTAGGTGAGCTCTCTCACGTTGGAGAAGCAGGGCACGTGCCAAGGCCCACCCTCTCCCCTTCTCTTCTGTGTGGACTCTCGCACGTGCTCCCCTTCTCCAACATGGTGCCCTCTCCTCCACTCCCAACCTCCTCCTCTTCTCAGTGACTTCCATGTCTCTTCCATGAGCAGCAGCATCGGCGGCAACCAGCGGAAAAGGTGAATCCGTCAATCTCGTTTTCTTTCTGCCAACTATTTTTCTGGGCAAGTCAGCGAGATCTATGCCAAAGTGGTCATCGTGATCTGATTCTGTCTCTCGTTGGTGAGTAACTCAACATCCACTGAGGTCTAGTGGAATTCTGTCGTTGTGTCTGTCATTACTTCAAAAGTCTAGATTTCAAAACAGAGTGCTGTATCGACACCAAAATCTCCGCAGAACAGTGACCGTTTCATACTCGGAGCACGGAAACAGTGGCAGATGTCAAAACTTGGAAGCGGTCATTGCGATCTTGATGTCCGTTTTTGAGAATTGAAGTAGGTCGTGCTTCGCCTGGTGCATACCATCTGCATTTCTGTGTCATTGTAGCGTTTCAGATGTCTGTTTCGTTCATGGCTGCATCTGTCTGAAACTGGACAGCAAGTTTATGAACCCTTGGATCCCAGAGGTCCTAACATTTTCTATTCTCAAAAGAGGAAGCCAGATCTATTGACCTGGTCACTCGGGTTTTGGTTCCACTACATGCATAAAGAAAGCCTGATTATTTGAATTCTTTCCCTTTCAAGAAACTTTGCTGCTGGAGTTCTCTTCTTACAACATCTAGAAGAGAACAAAGATCTGTTGAGATCTCTGCGGTTCAAGAACTTGGTCATAGTTTCATATGATGTCAGCCATGTTCCTCAAGGAGGCTTCTTTGTCCATTTATTAAAGAGTGGTTCTGTTCTCACTTTCTCAGGTGTAAGATGGATGTGCTCTGCGCAAGCATTCCCACTAACAAGCTAAGAGGTCAGGGATGTCTAGATGTCTTCGTCCTCCTCCTCCTCCTTCCTCCATCCTTTTCTTCTCTTTCTTTGCTTTGCTTTTCTGTCCATTACTTTTACTTACATGTCACTGTTTCATAGATTTAATAGCTTTAAGGAGGATCCACATACACCCCATAAAGGAGGTTCGAGGTTCTGGGAATTTGAGATGTCTCTCTCTCTCTCTCTCTCTCTCTTGTGTATGTGTGAGAGAGGGAGAGGGAGAGAGAGATGGTAATGACGCAACATGGTGCCGTTTTTACATCATCCCATTACGGCGGCACGTGTGGCGTGTTCGTGCGGAAGGCCTCCCTCTAGCAAAGGGTGACATAAGCGCAAGAGCACACATAAATGTACAGAGAGAGAGAGAGAGGGCATAACAACAAAATAGTGGAGCTCACTGTCACATGACTTGCTTAAGTTCCAAACCGACACTGGTGACCCCAAACGTCGGCACCAAGTTATTCTAATTCAAGTTTGCGAACAGTTTGGAATCGATGCCTGTATTTTTTCTGTTTGGAATGAAACTGCACTTGTTTAATTTGCCATGCTTGTGGTCATCTTCCTCATCTGTTTCAAATACTATGCAGCAAAAAGGCCGAGTTTTAAGAAGAATCCATTGTTGATTCTTTACATATAACCGACTTTCTGTTCTTCCCTTGATAGAATAAATTAATTTGATTGGTATTATGTAGGAGAGGCCTGAGAATGACATCAAGAGGAAGGAATATCATTAGTCCAGTGTCGGTAGTAGGGATGCGACCGTTGCGTATATCTTAGATCCAGCCGTATGTAGACATCACGAGTTCAGACACCGACTGGAGTTTTTTGAGAAAGCATGAGATCATGTGGCTAAATTGTAAGGGGGTTTCTTCGTACTCTGTTTCAGAAAAGGAAAAAAAAAAATCCATCAAAATAGCTTGTTTTAGATTATTATATGTAAACTATCACGATCGCATTTTGATATATGCCAGAATGGTGATTATTGGTTCCTGAAACTTTTTCCTAAAACATTTTTTCCGAGTTGCATACTGACAAAGTTGGCATTAAATATTGTCCCATCTTCCCTTTCCCTTTTTTGCCCGTTGGTTCTTCCTCTCGTATCCAAAGAGAGATCTTCTTCCTTTTAGGCGACGCACATGATCAGAATTTGAGTGATTTCTTATAAGACAAGCTCCAGCAGCAGTAGGACCACTGTCAAATGCCTTTGTCCCTTTACTTTTCCTTTTCCTGAGCCTTTTTTTACCGATGGACTGAAAAAAAAGGAAAGTGGTCTTGCAGAGGGAAAGAGAGGGAATTGAATAGGTGCAGGTTGTGGCAGGCACAGGAAGGGTTCTGGCCTTCTGGGGAACCAGAAAACACAAAAAGGCGTAGAGGGATTGGTCTGGCTTTTCCGAGCACACCACGCTGTGTGAACTCCCCCTTTCTGCTGCTTCATCTTCTTCTTCTTCTTCTCGTCCTCGTGGGAGGACCGATGGTGGCAGGCTTAGTACTTGGCGGAGACGTCACCAGAATCTACAGCAGAGCTTCTGGCCCTTTCCCCCACATGGGCATGTCAGTAGGATTGGATTTTTTGCAAATTTGGGGCAGACCCAAAATCCTATTGTCCGGATCAGGATGGGAGAGGAATAGGATACGATTTACTGCTGTAGCCTGCTTGGAAAGCGGATTGCGTATGAACTCAGTAGATTGGATCCAGATAGATGGTGGTCTTTCTTGTTACTACTGATCGATTTATATAAAAGTGTAAAAAGCATTTTTATTTTTATTTTTGCTATTAGTCTGTGGTAGTATCCAATGTTCGTGGATATTCCGCCTCCGCCCATGCGCACAGCAGTCTAATCGATTCTTTCCAACACTAAAACGCCATGCGCACAGCAGTTTAAGAACTGAGCTTTCAGGTGCGATCTTCATGGTTTGTTTTAAGGTCCCTCAATTATGATTCAACGACAAGGACGCAGACGTAGACGCGCCTCTCAACCAGTGGCTTACGACTTCAGATTTTAAAACTGAACATCTATAATTAATAGAGAACGATGCAACAATCTTCCGAATGAAAGGACAATCTTCTGAAATATATCCATTTCATAAGTCTCCATAAACGGACAAGAATTCGAGCTGTAAGTAATAAAAAACATGATCTTTCGAATTTTAGATCAAATTTTACATAACAGCAAACCCCTGAGCTTTTTGGTTTATAAACACATAATTATCTGACCTCACCCTGAAAATTTCATTACTTAATGTTATCCTAGTATCTGGACATGCAATATCCATTTATAGAATTGAATTTCTGACAAGCAAATAGAGTGGGGAATTGAACTGCCCAGACAACCAGATGAAAGAGGATCATTCCATTATCAGCTCTCTATCTCCCTCTAGAGTGCACGGGATGGCATAACAACTTGAGGAGAGCAGTTGGACCTTTGGCGCAGGTGCTTTGCAAAGATTTCCACCACAGGCTATGAAAACCAATTAATTATATCTTACACGAATAATATACAAATATCATAGTAGTTGAAATTCAATTTACAATGTGATTTACCACTTGGATGTGACCGATAAAAATGTTGATCTAAAGGAGGGTAGGACCCCATATGACGGTATCTTTCACTCCAAATCTGCAATGAAATTTGGTCGCCTACCTTGACAAAGGTATTCATCACAAACTGAAGCCGATCGCCAATCTTTTCTTAGCCGGAGTATGTCCTCAGTAAATGTTGATCCGGATGCTCCAATGAACACAGAGGACATCGCACAGATTGTCTTGTCTAACATGGCTTCAACCTTCAGAAAAATAAATAATCACCTCTCAGAAAGCTGAATAAGAAGAAGTATGCACCCTCACGGAAATGAGTTGTCTCCAGATCAAAGAGCAAAGTTCATTTACATACAATAAGAATTACCACTTTGCCATGTCGAGGATAGGGTAAGACAAATTTGAACTATTAATTTATTTTTAGATTCTTTTTAACTTCTTTTATAATATCCTGAAATCATGCACAAACGTATGAAAAGAATAAAACTCATTTCTGGTTACAACTATTTTAACTTTCGTATCATGACACCTTGTAACTTTGTCGAGGGACAACTTTGTCATGTTGTCAAGAAAAGGTCAGTTCTACATCATTAAATTTAACCTCAAACAACAATTTGAAATGCTTGGCTGAAACATAGGAATTAATTTTGTAAAGAGGAATTTATGAAGCTCTATGGTGGGACCTATTGCATGTCAATTGCTCAAAAAGTAGGGATGGGATTTGGAGAAGTCCTAAATATGCAGATACTAAATAGACATTTGTCATCTAACCTGCCTTTAATGCAAAGAAAACATTTAAGTGGCACTATAACAGAAACCATTTTCACATGCACGCTACCCACACACACATGCATGTCAAGCCCCATTTTCCAAAATCATGAATTCCTAGGCCAAAGCATTTACAAGCATTGTATTTAATTACATTCTAGACGCAAATAGGTTTCCTCTAGTAGTAAGTCCTATGTGACTTTATGATGTGTAAAGATTGCTGGGTTTCAATAGTTTAAAAAACAAACGGCCTACCAATTACACCAAAAAATTTTACTATTAATCATATTTGCATAATGGAAGCCACGGTAGGTTGGGTACGATTTTTGCAAATACACGATAGACACATTTACAAGATCAAATCAAGTCAGAACACTCGCACCTACACATGGCCAATTGATAACCTATTGTGCATAAAAAGGACAAAGAATGAAATCAACATCTAGAGAAGATTCAGCATAGCAAGCACAAAGTAGGAGCATACATGTCATGCTCCAAGCTTTCCAAATCACAAATTTAAAAGTAGATGATCAAAGCAGTTACAACTGTGCAATTACATCCAAGAAGCAAGTAGGTTTTAACAACAGTCAACTGTGCGTGAAAAGGACATGCTGTCTGTTTTCTTATGTAAGGAAATCAGCATATAGAGAAAATTCAACAAAGGAAGCATAAATTAGACAAAGCATACAATGTAATGCTCCAATTTTCGAGATCGAGAATTGAAAAAAAGTTGATGAAAGCAATTACATGTGTTGTCTGCAATTACATCCAAGAAGCAAATAGCATCAGGGTTGAAGACGGCTTCAGCCAAAATGGCCAAAATAATGGAACCAGATTCTCAATTCCAGATAAACTTGTTTCAGGGGATTTTGAATCTATGATGGTGGCAGAATAGCTCTTGGAGCACATCACAAACTGAATCATCTATAATGGATCAAGAAAATGCATGCAATGGGAAAAGAATGAGGGGACAGAAAAAGAACTAGATAAAGGTCAACATAAGAATTTTGCGTCAAGCAATTCACCAATCATCTAATAACTGAAAGAGTTTTAAACTCTAGTGTACTGAAAGTTTTTAAGGTAGGTAATACGTGAAACATTTGAACATAACTTAATTTTGCTCTGCTGCTGCACATGAGAGTGTGTGTGAGAAAATGAAATATATATGTATATATATATATATAGAGAGAGAGAGAGAGAGAGAGACCTGGTCATCAGAGCCAAGGTGGTTCCGGTATAGTAACGCATCCCACTTCTCAACTGAAGTGTGAGAAGGCCTTTTAACCAAGGGCACGACATGGCCATCAAGGACTATTAGAGATTGTAGCAGATTAGTTTCACTTTCAGCTGCATCAGTGGAAAGGTAAATGACCGGAGCATTTGTCTTCTCAACGTTTTGAAGAATACACTTCGCTGCCTGAGGGATGGGAAAGAAGCAACTCTCCTTTTTTGCATTGCTGAAAATTTAACTGAACCGTTAGCAACAATATGGAGGGAAAATGACATAAAGTACACGTGTCACATCTAAAAATTTAAAGACTTCGATTAGGGAGCAGAAAACAATACTTCCCACATGTAACTGAAGAAAGAGTTTTGTGGGATTGTACGCATATAAGTGCATGTGATGTGCTCTTTTAGGCAAATGAAATGAGAGATATTCTCAGGTCCAATGATAACCGGCTTGATGAAAACAAATGCAGGAGGATCACAGAGTCTAAGCAGGACTTAACATAAAAAAAACAATATGGGATTGATTTAAAGAATCAAAGCTAACAGCAAGGAATTAACAGGGGTATACACATTTAAATATGATTTAAATAGGACAAACTTGAAACTGCAAAAATCACAGGGCACTTAATGGATCAGTTTTTTGAATAGGAAAAGCAAAAAGAGCGCAATATTTCCAAATACTGCCAATATTTGTTACTGTGTTTTAATGTTCTCCATTTGATTCTCCACCTTTACACGAGCAGAGTGGATATCACTAGGTAGTGAATGTTTTAAATTTTTAACTTTTACATCTGTGGTTTAATGTTTTAGTGACTTTACTGCAATCCAATGGCTATCATAAAAAGAATTCAGGAAACAAGCAGACAAACACATGTAAAAGATGAAAAATATGCCGCAGAAAAAATTAAGGGCAAATTAGATACAATCAACAGGAAGTGATTAGGGAGGCTCCTTTAGTCATGAAAGAGCCCCTCAACTTCGCTCAGTCTCAAGGCAAAAGAAATGTTATGAGAGGTGAAACTGTCTTGGATAATTTCAAGAACACAACGTTTACATGAAATAAAGCACAGGTTAACCAGGCCATCAAACACCCCCTCAACGACGTCGTCATCTCTATCCCATTGACCTTCAGATTTTCTCCCACCCCTCCAAGGAACACCCGCATGTGCATTTACATGCACAAACAGTTGTGCATGAAGAAAGCAACGTTAACGTACGGTTCCATAAGTAAATAATATCATAAGATGGATAAGATATCAAATAAATTTCCGTTTTCTGGAGTCCTCTTGCCGTCATTTTTAGTCATTTGACACACAAGCAGGACTGGCAGCTATCTTTCCAAAGCCATGATAGATGTGACATACTGGGTATCCTCGAGTTGTAGTGAATTCGTTATCGACTCAAAAGTTAAATTATACGAGCACATAAAGTCATATACCAGAACTACTAAGACCAAGAATCCTCTTGTGACCGAGAAAAAACAAGAAAACCCAAAAGAAAAAGAAGACAGGGAGAGATATCTTACCAGAACTTCAAAAATCCGTGGCGCCTAAAATGCAAAGCTATGAAATTCTCTCCCAGGAAAGTCTGTATGAATCTCTGTGCAGTGAGAATAATCAGACGATTTGGCTGTATAACGCTCTTACATTTATGCTTGATGGGTCCTCCCGTTTGCATGACCCATTCTTCCTCTACCTTGGCATAGAACAAGTCGCCAACTGCAAGAACTTCATCTGCACACGAAAACTTGCCTACAATATCATCAGCTCGACGATTCTCCTCCGAATCTTTAGGCCATGCTGCCGTCGGCTTGCCCATAGAAATGCCTACTCTTTCCAGCTTCTTTATATGATCTTCATCCATATAACAAGGCGGATTTGAGATGTAACAGATAAACCTATCTATATGCAATCGGCCCTTTCTCTTCTCCGCAAATTCTTCAAACGTCAATACAACCTTCCCACCGAAGCAGTCATTTATATGTTTGATATCCAAAACTCTCTCGTATTGATAATCGATTTTAGAGCTTGGGAAGACCAATGTCCTGCCAAGAAGAGCTGCAAAGAACATGTGTTTCTCTAAGCAAATTAAATGGTTCGACATCTGTCCTGATATGCAGATCGCTAAGAGAAACTTCTTAGGGTCTGGTTTCCATTCAATCCTCCTTAAGTTCGCCGGATAGTCTACTTTTCTGCATCTATTAATCATGTTCCCCCCATTGACGTCAAAATCAGGGGAAGCATACTCGAGGAACTCAGACTCGTTCCCACTTACATGAGAAGATAGCAATGTGTGTTGAATTTCTTCATTTATCCTAATTTGGCTAAGCAATTCAGATCTGAGATCATCCATCAAGATCGAGGGCTCAGGCACCTTCCTCTTAGAGGAGTCACTCACATTTGCAGTGGAATTGGAACTGGAGAGATGCGAATCATTTGATGCCGGCGAACTTACTGAAGTAAGATTCCATAGCCGTGCAAACCCCAGTTTCTGCAGCCTTAATAAGTAGAGGGCCTTCAACTCCGATTCCCGCATCCGATCCGCAGCCGAATAAGGAGTGTTCTTGAAACTCAGAGAAGGGAAATCTCCAACCAGCTTGCTGGAGCCTAATGAGAAAAAAACTACGACGACGATAACGGGAACAAAGATTGCCACGAGGTACCACTTGTTGATCGTTCGGAACGGCCGGAATCTCGGTACTCTCCGAACTTCCTCGCCGATCTCGAAGTTCGACCGCTGAATCTTCCTCACTTCCTCTTGTGGCCGTTCAATCAGCCGGTGCCGGTCGTCCTCCCCATCAGACTCCCCCTCCATCATCTTCCTGAAAGAACGTGCACAGAAAAGACCTGGATCTGATGTCTCATACAAGGGAAAGAATGGTGTCAACAAATGAGATAACGAGACCTAGGGTTTGCGCAGGGAGGACGCCATGGGCGAGGTTGAAGAACTATAGAGGAATGAGATGAGAATTGAGATGCACGCACAGTCCAGTTGCGTCACTGCAGTGCCCCGCGTGTGTGGTTGAAGGAAAGCGTCGCTCCAACTCCTTATTTATAGGCAACGGGACTCGGTAGGACCGCCACGACGTGAATCGAAATGGAATGTCACCGATACGGAAAATAGATCGATTTTGCTCGAAGCCAATTGGCACAAACAGGAAACGGGTCAACCTAATCAGATCCAACGAAATCACCGCGTTATCTCTACCTTCCTTGTGTTAATTTTTAACAAATCGTTTGGATTTGTTCATGTTTTGTATTCTGATCCAACATTATCGATGCCGATATTCAAAGGGAAATTAAGAATGGACTTTCTTCTCCATTATCATAATTATCATATGAGTAGTAATTGTGTTGCTCTCTATTTTGTTTTTGTGGTTTGTTCTTGTATTTAGGAGACTTTTTATCCTCAAATTTTGTTATGCATTTTCATTTTATTGGCTCGTATTAGAGTTTTTGGAAAATATTGAAAATGCTAAGCATAGCTAGTCAGGCCCCTTAGCTTGAAGAAGACAGAAGACACTTCACTTATTCTATTTTTTGTGGGTACTACTTTCTTACATCATAACTCATAAGTGAGATCTCAAGTTGAATCAGTTCTTGACGCAGCATAGAGGAAGGAGGAATGGAGGGATATGTGCGTTCAAAAGAACAAAGACATTGGAAATCAACGATGATTATGATCGGTTTTTCTTTCTTGCAAACAAGTGGAGAAACATAAAAAATATACACCGAAGTACCAGACATGAGAATGGTCTCTGTTACTGAATGTTTCTACAGCATTCACGTCATACATCTTTCTATATGGATTCCAAGTCTGAATCATCCATGCAACAGTAGAACGACTCAATAATCTAGCAGATTCGAAACTTCAACTGGATACTGATGGATGCGGTCTCACCATGCATTTCTGACATCCTTATTCAGCTCAGATACACATTTCCATACAACACTGTTACACTTGAATCCACTCCCATAAGCAATCTGCCAAACTCTATCTCCTTTCTTCATCCTTCCCTTAGCTTCAATGTAGCAGAGCTGATACCATATTGAAGACACTGACGTGTTCCCAAATCTGTAGAGTGTCATCTTTGAAGGTTCTGCTTGTTCACTGGTCAAGGCAAACTTCTTCTCAATTGCATTTATGATGGCCTTGCCACCTGCATGGAAACAGAAGTGTTGTACTGCTTTCTTGAAGTCAGGAACATGGAGTGGCCTTTCACTTCTGAAAAATTTTCGGCAGATCGCCGAATTTGCATACCTGATCTTTTGTAAAAGTGGTAAAATAAGAGGACCCATTGCTAAGATGTTAGCTTCAAGCACATCCTTGGCTACAATTGTTATCTTCTTTGATAGAGAAAAACCAACCTCACCATCTGGATCTGTCTGTTGAGTTACGCATCCATGAGCATCATCATCTGCCCCACCATGACTTCTCACAACATGTTCAAGTACATACTTTGCCTTCTCTTTATCATGTACTCTGTTCCCCAACAGTATTGCAGCACCACCCATTCTGAACAGACAATTGGTTAACAGCATAGATCTAATTTTTCCTCGATAACCAGATGAACTTATTGCCTCAAAGCTAAGAACCAGGGCTAGAGAGTTCTTGTGAACTCTTAGCAGATCCTTAGCTAGACATATAGAAATTATCCCAGAGCTGCATCCCATTCCACTGAGATTAAAACTCATCACATTACTCTTCATGTCAAACCTATTTCTGATCATAGAACAAATAGATGGAGTGGGACTGAAATGCCCGCAGTTTGAAATTAGGATGTCAACGGACTTCGGATTTATGTTGTGCTTGTCGAAGAGATCTTCTGCTACCGAAAATGCGATGGTCTCAACCTCTTCTATTGAAGCTGCAAAGGAAAGATCAGGAGGTAATTGGTGAAGTCCAAAGGGCGCGCAGGACTCGTTTCCAATTCCACTGCTTCTAAGAATCTTTAACTGAAACTCTATGCTTTCCTAATCAAAGTGTCCAATGACCCTCGTATGCTCATGGTAAGTAGCGATTGTTTCTCTGCAGTCATCTGGTGGCTGATAACATACAAAATCTACTAAATAAACATCAATTTTCTTTGTAAGAAAATAAACAATCACGACCACTAGCAGTGTTGCGATGAAACAATGGAGGTTAGTGACTTCAGTTTCCTGAAGTTGTTTACATATAGATTGTAGCAGCAAGCTGAACAGCATTGCTATGCTTCCCAAAGAAGAAGAAGAAGAAGAAATGCTAATGTTGCAAGAAAAAGTTGCAGATATGGTGATTCTAGTGGAAGTATTTAGCAGACTCTAGTCAACATATGCTCCAATATCTTATTATACACACACACACACACACAGGTTCATCACACATTAACCGCCAGACATGGTTTAATGCCTAAGAAATGCGCAACTCAGGACCACGCAAAACCAACTTAGGCACTCACCACTATAGCATGATTTTTTTTATCCTTTTAGTTGACATTGCTGCAAAAGTTTGTTGCTTTTCTCACCGTCTTTTCATGGTCTCATCTCACCTTGGATAGAGCAGGAAGTGACTCGGGTAGGTTATGAGCCAAGAACTGTTACCGTGTTTGCAAATCAGTTGTCTTTCTTAGACCTGTTCGGTTTCATATCCTTCAATCGACTCAAAATTTCACTACTCAGTTCCATCCAATCAGGGACTTGGTTTCAATACTAAAGTAGCCACTAAGAAATGCATTCTTGGTTCACAACATCCTTCAAGTTGAACGCTTTTAAACACAGATTGTTGTTTTACACGATAAAGGGTAATTATGTCTTATTTGATTAGTGATTTTGAAAATAACATGGTGTTTTTAGAATTAAGAGTATCTAAACATAATGTGGGTGTCTTATAAATCTTCTTCTTTAAAAATAAGATTGGTTTATAAGACACTTGAACAAATGTTTTCAATTTTAGAACAAATTCATAAAATACTCACACATTTTGTTCTTAGCGTCCAATAGAAAGTAGACGAATATATGGATACTATGTTTTATAGAGGCAGGAACTTAATGCAGGAGAATTTTCAGGAAGTCCAAACGTCCGCATGTTTTGAAATTCTTGGGTTTTATAAGAAATCTCCAGAAGATATCGGCATGCATGCTGTACATATAATTAAAATATAACTAAGTTACAAGATCGAAGGAGGAAAAAGAAAAAAAAGTCTTACGTGGTTGAAATGGTTAAAGTCCCGATTTTTTGTCGGTGCCAGGATCGTCTTGCTTGAATCTGATGACAAATAAAGGTCTGTAAATATCGGCGATATTTTATGGATGCGGTGATGAAATTAATGTGCGTCCCGACTATTCTTGGCAGGCAGGAGAGAGGGTTGGTTCTTGAGCGATGGGGCATTGCGCTTTTGCGGTGAGCTTCAACCTCATTTCTTTCCCACTGCGCGTATTGGGAGGAAGGGGCAGGAAGACGGTGATCGACGCTCATACTGGGTGCACTCGAATAAGAGCGACGGTCTCAAGACATGACGAAGATGACCACCATTGGTTGCTTCATGCCGCCACGCTTGCCGCTTCGATACGATACGGAGAGTCCTTCAAACCCAGTATGAATGCGTGCATCCTCTTATCTTCATCTTCTTTCTCTTTGGATCCTTCGCTGAAATCCTAACCTCTTTATGCTTATTGCTGTGAAAACGAGATGCCATCATTCCCTAACTATGAATTTTCATACTTGATTGCAACATTTCTATCCTCCTGTCAAAATTGATGGAGAATTCTTTATCCCCTTATTTTCCTATTTCTTTTCTGCTTGATTATTTTGGATAGTATAATCTCATCCATCCGCAACTATGAATTTTCGTATCTGATTGCAAGAATTTGGATCTTTACGACAGAGTTCATCTAAAACGCCTTCTATTTCAAATGTGCAGGTCCTTTATTTCATGATCCATATGCTGGTTGCTTTATAGCGCCCGACGATCATTTGGAAGTAGAGCACCCAACATCATTTTTTTCTGCAGATCATTACTGCCTTGCAACAAAATTCATTGACGAAACTTTGCTCGATGCAGTTGGTCATTCTGATGGAGTTAAGCAGGTAGCAGTCGTTGCTCAAAAAACATAAAATAGATTTCCCCTTTGCTCTTTCAGATGGTGTTGGTATTACCTAACAGGTTGTTTTGCTTACAGATGGCATGGATGCCCGCCCATACAGATTGAGGTGGCCGTCTTCTACATTCATATTTGATATTTCACCAACAAAAGTTTTTAACCTTGCTTCTCAAAAACTGGAAGGTGAATGTCAAACTTTTGGATGCATGAGATGCTATTTTTTGTTTTCCTTGTAGCTTGGACAAAATTATAATATCATAGCTTATTTTGGCTAATATTTAAAGGAATCTTCTGGTCTCATGCTCTGATAATTGGGTATTCGTCATTCTTTTTGGCATAATGCGGAACAAACCCTTGCCTGAGCATCGTCAATTTGTTGGTGTAGCTCGTGGCTTGTAATTTTTCCTTTTCAATTGGTTGTCTTCTCATTTGTCTTGATATTGGAGCATAGCTGCAGCGCTGTAGGTTGACTGCTAACTGTTGTGTATGGAGTTTTCTTTCTATAATAAATAATCTTTTTGGCATACTTGGCATGCTTAACTCTACTTTTCAAGGGCTTTTATTTAGCACAAACGGATAGAAAATGGCAGTTGGAAGCATGAGATATTGATCAGTAGCATGAAAATTGTTGTTCTTTGTTCTTCTAGAGGCCATGATATGTAGGCTGCTGTCTTCCACTAACTGAAAGATTTATTCTGCAAAATACATCAAAAAGATTCTCAAACTTGCCTCTTTCAATTCTTTATCACTGTTATAGAAGAATCATGGGCTACACCAACATAGGAGGCACACTTTTTGATCAAGTACCTTGCAGTGCAATAAACTTGTGATTATTGGTCAAAGTAATGACCCCTTGTGACCAACAATCTACAGGCTTAAGAATTACTGGTTCATCATATGTCAAAAACAAATATGCCTGTTTTGTCAGGTCTTTCAGGGGAAATCCATCTAGCAATATGCAAGGAGTATGCATGAAACCGGGTCCCACTGTACGGCCTCATTGTGACCAATCTAAATCAGATCAGACGCATTAATGTACTTGCATGTAGTAGTATCTGAACTGCAGAATGCTGAGTGTCCCTCCAAATTCTGCATCACATAGGCTGTAATACCATTATCCTGGCTCTAGTCTAATCAAAACTGTATTTTATTGATGGAAAATAACGTTGTTCATAATGCATGTGGAGCTTAGAAAGAACCAAATAGTACTGAAGTACAATTCCATTGTAAAGGCAACCCTTGAAGTGTCATGTTGCTTGCAACTATCTGTAAGGTCTGCTGTAGATAAAAAATCAATAAGGTGATTTTGAATATTATGTGGACGTTGGATGAAAAGGGAAACTGGCTGAAGCTACATCGTTCACCATCATCATGATAGGTAAAGATATGGGGTTGTGATGTCAACTGAGGGAAGCAGGTTCCTTATTGAAATGCTCGTCTCATCTGTGTAGTGATGGAGCAATTAGGGAACAAGCTGTGCATGTGAAAGTGACGTTTGACAATTCTGATCATGTTGCTCAATAGAAACTGTAGATGAACAAACCTGAGCAGGTAATCATGGACAAAATATTTCAGTACCTAAGAATCATCGGCTTAAAAAAGGCTTCCGTTCCTTAGAACCTAGTCCAGCCAAAACAAAAAGAAGAAAAGATTCACAGTGCTTGGTTATGTTGTTGGGCAGGTTTGCTGAAACATTCTGTGCAGAAAACCTACATCAAGTGAATCTTCTAGGTCCAACAGATTTGGTAGAACTGAATCTTCTCTATCCTATTTGTTTCTTCTTTCTGAGGCATGTCGTGATGGTACTTGTCAATAGTTCATCTAATTTGTTCAAATATTTCACTTTCATGGTTTGTAACTGTTAATTGAGTCATTAATAAATAACAGAAATGTGTTTCATAATAAAAAATTTGAAAGTCTAGTGTCCACTTCCTTAGGTGTGGGAGCAAAGATTCCAAGAGGGTGTATGCTTTCCCATATTCCGTCAGAATCCACATACATACTTGGGGCTCTGCGGAGAAAAGGTTTTGACGGTAACAAGCCAAGTATATGGGTGATTCAGGTAACTTGTTTTAATCTTTTTCTCCAACTTCATGATTCTGGGCTTCAGTTTAGGTATGTTGGGAAGTATTTGCATCTCTGTATATCATGCTTCCTAGCAGCTCCAGACCAAAATGCAAAAGGTCCTCTAGTATATGTACAACTTTACACGTCACATTGTTAATGAATCCCTTGCCTTGGTGCCTAAAACTTTTTCATCTTTTGTTACTTCAAAGAATCTCATGGTCTCGCTCTTTTGACCTTCTCAGTAGTATCATAGAGATTGGTTAACTTTCCTGCTACTTTTATTTATGACTGCATATTCACAGCTATGGAGACAACCGTTTGTACGACATTATGCCTCCTGCAAAGACACAAAAAATTCCTAGCTGCCACTTTTAGGAAGACAAAAGCACACGACACTGGCATTTTGAGAACTGTTGTGATAGAAAAGAGTCAACCAACATATCCACATGCGCACCTATGAAAATTGTTGGGATAAAAAAGGCTTCCTGATACAGATGCTCTTGCACACACATGCATAGACACATGCATGTGTGTGGGTTGTGTATTTATATATTTGCTTATTTAAAGCCTGAAACAACTTTCAGAAAATGGCTTATTCTATTATCATAACCACTTGAGGGTAAAGTTACAAACTGCTTTCAGTGCTCATCACAAAGTTCTTGTTTTTTTTTTCAAATATTATGTTCCATTTCCTCTCAAGAGAAAAGTTTAGTCCACTTGAAGTGTACACTCGTGCAAATCTAGCCCCCTTTTGTTTTTTTTCTAAAGGTTGGCTTGGTGTGCACATGTTGGTTAAAGTTAATATGGATAAATGTTGACAGTTAAGAAGAGATAGTGCAACGTGATTTTAGCGGAGATGTCTGACAGCCACGTGTGGCTTCTTCCAGGGATTGCCCATTGAAACATTATCAAGATTCAAGGATATTCTTCTCGTTGTTAGTAGTTTAGCCGTGAAAGGAACCTTTTTCTTAGGAGAATTGCCTCTGAAGTTGGCAGAAACACAAGCAGACGTTAAGGTTTGCATGCTCTGCTCGTAGGCTAACTTCTTTGTCGTAGGTCAGTTGAGATGCATTTCAAATTCTAATACTAGTTTTGTCTTCATCAGGATGGTGTGCTCAGATGGGTGGACAGGCTTTTCATGGGAAATGGTTTCCGAGTGAATATCATATCGTATGATCAGGTTGCTCAAGACTTCCGTTGTGATTATCCAACAGGAAGCTGCAGGAACATCCTTTTTGTGGCACAGCAGTTACGCTTCTCTGACGATCAGGTAACTCTTCTGGCGGAGAGTCATGAGTGTTTGGCATTGCCTTACTGGATTTACCTCTCTTTCTTTCTCTCTCTCTCTCTCTCTGAAGTGTGAACTTGTGAATATTCTCTGGAGGCCTGAGATGAAATCTGTAAGGTCTGTCACCATAGAGTAGACCAGGCACACAAGTGATCTGAGTTCATGTCACATCTAAGTTCCAATATTACCTGAGATGCTCAGATTTCTCACGTAATAGACAAATTTATCCACTTAAGCCGACAATTCTGTTCCATGGATTAGCCGTCATCTGCTACATCTGGGGTCGTGGCGCGTGCGGCCTTGTGGCACTGGCCTCTAGGGTCTGGTGCTATGAAGCAATATTTAATTTCTTTTACTTTTAGCTTTCTTAGAATGACATTTGAAGGCTTTTATTTCCTTTGCGACTCTTTTTTAGCTCCCTCACCCTAACATTGCATGTTCAGATGGATTCTTGGAGGACGGAATCACAGCGAGCAGAAGATGATGGAGATGAAGAAGGATTTGAGGATATGTAGACTATTAATGGCTGAACATGTCCATGCTTGTACTTTCCGCTGACTATGAGGGCTATTGCAGCAACTAATTTTGTTCCATTTCTGCATTTGGTATATCTAAGAGACCCGATATATCTTATCCCAGGTTCCTACTTTGTCTCCCGAAGAATTCCTTTCTTTCTTTGTACAAAGTTAAACACCCGACAATGACTAAAAGAAACTAAGGCACCAAATTGCTCCAAGAGTTTTGTTCAAGTTCCAACAAAAACAATCTGGGAGTCAACAGCTAAAATCATCTGCTGATTTCATCGTTCCTGATTTCTGAGAAACCAGCGGGATGTGGTGTGCGTGATTTGCAGTTGCTGCTGCTCGCCATTTGGCTGCTTTCTTTTCAACCGCTGCCATCTTCTTCATTAGCTTGTCCTCCATGTTTGCTCTCATCCTCTCTATTTTGAGCTGAAAGAACACAAAATAAGTCATTTTTCTTAGGCATGGAAAACAACACATTTTCCACGTGACGGCTCTATAATACTTTAGCGATTCTAATAACCAAAACCGGCAGATAAACTTGTCAATGCATGATCTCTACGCGACATTGCCAACCACATAGCTGAAAATTGAGGTGTCTTTTTTTTCGATTAACAACAAGAAGATTAATGGTTGCTCCTCTAGGTTGACACCAAGGTTAACTATTGGAAATTTAACAATATCCAGCGACCTAAGATGGTTTAAAGTTCTCAAAATTATACAGTACTGGAAGATTATCAAATACCAAAATACCTCCATCTTTTTCAGCTCAGCCTCAGCCTTGGCGTCCTGCAGGTTTATCCAAGCTTGTACCTTTGCATTCTCTCTTCGACACCTGACAGTCACAACGAACCTCAGCCTGCTCAATGCTGGTTATCTGTAATTTTTTTTGTTTTTTTGGCCTATTTGAAAGGCTTGAAAACAGAATTTTCAAAAGAAATGGGTTTTCTGAAAACACTAAAACTGTTTTTATAAGTGAGTGAAACATAAAAAAAATTACCCACCTCACGTTATTCATATAAAAACCAGTTTTTGCCTGCGCAGTTTTTCAAAAAACAAAGTTTTTTACAAATCTTTTTTTCAACGTGTCATCCAAACACTACCTTACTTTTTTCGTTATAGCAGATATGAAAGTTTTAGAAACTGAATTATTATATTCCTATAACCAAGACGCCATACCACACAGGCAACCGTTTTCCTCAGGTGAAAAGGGAAACAAAGTGACATATACTAGGGAAACCAGAAAAGTTTCTTTCTTCTTTTAAAACGTTGAAACGGTCTTCTTGATCCGTTGACGCATCTCAGTAAAATACGAAATGCAGAAAAACACGTAAGACGAAGTGCAGAACAATGGAGCCCATCAGTAGGCCACTTGCAAAGTAAGAGAATTCAAGCAGCAAAAAGCTGGTTAAACTGGGAAAAGGGGTGAGGCAAAAAAATCCCGATAATCCTAATTCGAGTCCCAGTATCACACTCTTTTGCTCTTTGAAAAAAAAAAAAAAGAGAAAAAAGAATCTTCGTAGGGACAAAGAAAAAGAAGAACTGATTTTTCTACCTAGGGCAGCATTTTCTGCTCTCTTCCTCTGGCAAATAATTCTTTATTCCAGTAACACCATCTTCCAAACTGTTCCACACCACTTCTTCCTTTTCTTCCTCTCTCAGGTTCCAGTTATTCAATAAGCTCCCATCAAACACCCCACTGCTGCTCAAGACTGTAGAAGCTGTAGCCGGCGTGTTCTCTCTAGAAGGGGAAGAACATTTTCTGCTCTGCGTTTCTCTGTTTGTTGCCGCTCGACCATCTTCTACGTATTCCAAGCCATCGTAGTGTCCTTTACCAATATCTGTAAACCTCTCTGAAAAGGAAGAAAGTGAACTGAACGATCATGCAATCAACTTACACTTGGAGACTAAGAGGAAGCTCATCAAAGAGAAAAGGAAGGAGGAGAACGACAGAGATGATAACTGATCAGTGGTTTTTGGAGCTTAGACCTTTGAAAGAATGCCTTGGCAAGCCATCGTGTATGGGGATTCTCATGGTCCGACTTGGATGAGGGAGCGTAGCGAGCGAGGATAGACTCTTACCAGTTCTTTTGTCTGATTGGGTGCTACGTGGTGAATCTGTAGCACGAAGATGATTCAGAGGGCTGGTTTTCACCCATTTCTCTGCCTCTTCCCATTTGGAAGAAAGACTCTTCCTCGAATAGCTGGTTAAGGTTGGATGGTGCTTGATTTGAATGGGGGAAGGATCTGTAGCTCCTGAAATGGGGTTGTCATAGAGAGGCATTGGGGTGGGGTTCAGCAGACACGAGAGAAAGAGAGACTGCCCCTGAACGAAGAAGACAGAAGGACTTGGCCTTTCTATAGAGAGAAGAAATGTCAGTCCGACCAATCACAGTACGTGTCCGGCTCTTAAAGAGAAGGACTAGTCCATAGAGGGCTCTCCGCTCCGCCCCACGTTGCAGATTCTCAACATCAGCACGGGTAGAGATTGGCTCAGACACCAACGCGGTACAGGCAGCTTCTTCGTTTGTCTTATACGGGAAGTGGATTCATGGAAGAAGAAAATGTCATTAACTTTATAATATGGGGGATGGTCCAAGCATGACACGGAAATATGATCTGGATGTGTAGCTATTGCCTATAGCTCAACTCAGTCAGGGCCCCTTGTGATAAAAATGGAAGCGATAAATTAATAAGAAAATGAACGAACGAGTGAATGAAAATGATATTTCAGGGTAAAGTAAAAAGAAGGAATGACTTTCTCTGAAAAGTTGGTATAAAGGAAAAGTGGTCGTAATCCATTCAAGAGATACTGCTTTCATTTTTTCTTTCTTTGTTGTTTACAAGAGAAACTGGCAAAAAGGAAAGGTATGGGGTAGATATTCTCAAAAAGGTTAAAACCCTTCCCCTTTTACTTCTACCCCGATGTGAAGACAGTTACTTTTTTATCTCAATAATAGTGTCTACCACTGTTTACAAGCTCTAGAAATAGTGCTTACTGACATCAAACTATAAAAAATAGTGCTTACTAAAATGAAAACTAATGATCAGTTTTTTATCCGCCCACCAGCCTGACCAGCTACCTTACATTCAACAGGGGATGGGATGCATTTTAAGGCACAAGAAGACGAAAAGAATACAAAAACCAAAAACGTACTCGTATTTAATATTTTCAAGTCAAGTTTTCATTCAAAGATATAAGTTCGGGCTTGATCAAATCTTTGTCAAATTCAGCCTAACAGGATTTATGTAATCCTATTTTTTCAAAACCAACTTCGATTAGTATGAAGCCGGTCACTTATATACAATCAAGTTACGAAAGTCCTATTCAGCAAAGGTTAACGTATGACATTTTCAATCAAATTTGAACTTAGTTTATTGGTCGAACCTGAATTCATCACAAAATTCAATCTATTGGAATGTAATTCACAATAGTAATCGGATATATTCAATCCAATTACGTTATTAAAAGTGAGTAGCAGACCAGGGATTTTTTTAAACTACAGCACTTTCGCAAGTCGCCCCTACCATTCGATAGAACACTGATAATGTAATTCATCATTATCAAAAATATATTTTTCATCTTTTTCAAAATTTTCATTAATTTCATATTTTTTTGGAACTTTGTAAACTCATGCATATATATTTGCCATAACCTCTTATCCACAATTCTCAAAAGTGTTGTATTCATACCCATCCATGTAACCCATACCCATATCCGTGTAGAAAGAGAGGATGGTTAATATGCCTGTCCAATTGTTCCTGCGATTAAAAACATTAATTTTTGAAACTATTATAGAACAATTAATTTCACGAATATGCTAAAATCATGAATTTATACACAAATTGCTTTATTGTTAAAATCAATAAAGCCAATATCTTAAAATATCTTTTAATATTACTATTAATTACTTTTATCTTGCATCAACAGTTACTGAGCAATAGTTTTCAGCAACAGTTAATGATGGGCACAGGACAGTTGGGAGATGGGGATCCAATAAGGCTGGGTGTCGGGCCGGGCCGCCGACGGGCCGGGAAAATCTCGACGCAGGCCAGAAAAATCTCGACCCGGGACGGGCCCAGGCCCGGGCCCGACAGGTCGGCCCGACTACCTCCCTGGCTCCCCTCCCTTCCGGTCTCCCCCTTCCCCTCCCGTGACCCCGTATCCCTCCCCCTTCCCATCTCCCTCCCCCCTTTCCCTCTCCTTCCCCCCTTCCGTCTCCTTCCCCCTTCCGGAGAGGAGCAGGACGATCGTGAGATTGGGGGAGCTCCAATCTTTGTGCTTCTGTTTCTCTTTTTTTTTTTCACTTTAGGAGGAGCAGCAGAGAAGCAAGATTGGGGGAGAAGACTGAGAGAGATCCTCTGGTTAGCGTCGGAAGATCAGAAAGAAAGGTCGGTGCAAGAGAAAGGAAAAGGGAACAGGGAGAAGTACCCAGCTGAATAGGGAGAAGCAGAAGAACCAGAGCATCAGGAGGAGAAGGGTGACCGCCGGGCCGGCGACTGCTTCAGGGCCGACAGGCCAGCCTATCCAGTAGCCGGTTCGGCCCGCCAAACGGGCTGGGCTGGGCCTGATTTTCGGTAAACAGGCCCGGTACCCGGCCTGGCTCGGCCCGCCAAACGGGCTGGGCTGGGCCTGATTTTCGGTAAACAGACCCGGTACTTGGCCCGACTCGGCAATATAACGGGCCAGGTTTGGGCCTGGGCTTCAGGTCCGACGGGCCAACCCGGGCAGGGGAAACCTGGCCGGGGCGGCCCGGCTCGATACCCACCCCTAAAATCCAAGTTATACCTGGACCCTAAAAACCGAGCATATTAATTGCTCTAATGGCTTTAACAGCAACTGATAGGAAAAAGGTATGGTTAGGTATTTAAGTAAGTAAACAGGCTAAGTGAATGAGTGTTATATATATATATATATATATATATATATATATATATATATATATATATATATATATATATATATATATATATATATAATGTAAGAAATTTCAGGTGAAGCGAGCTCTAGTTAGAATCAGTTATAGGACGGAGAGATATATATTTAAAAATGGCCCATGGCCTACACAAACCTCACATGATCAAACAGGGCAGCCATCATTTTGGCCCAAATCAAGCTAGCGAATATACATTGTTTTCTTTAAATATCTTTTGATACTATTACTATTTATCAAACTCGATTATTTTCTTCAAATATCTTTTAGTACTACTATTTAATATTTATCAAACCCTTTTCACGCTGTTTCTTTTCATTTCCTTACCGACTGTTGGCTTCCATATACTTTTGGCTTGTCAACTTTTCATTTGTGCGTGTTGCCAAAGTCGGTTTGTAAATTACTTTGTGACGATGCCATTTCGGTAGACCAAAAATGTTCAAGTCATATTGGCAAAAGCTGTTTAAAAAATTAACATATTATATTTTAATTAGAACGCGAAAATATCAAATATTTACAAAAATCCAAAGAAATAGTCCAACCAACTGAAACTCATGATGTTCCCCGTAAAAGATAAAATTTTCACGATTTAAATTTTAAAGCATGCAGACTCATTGGTAATTACTTTTTGAACCATTAAAATAATAAGGTTTTCCGTTCAACCCCAATAGATGATGCGTACAACATCTTACGAAGTCGATCAGTCTTCTAATCGATGTTCAATTCTGCAGTTGCGAGTTCGTTGAATGAAACATTCCACTAATTGCTTAAATTCAATCAGAAAATTTGTGAAAATAATAGTGTGGCGATCATACTAATCGAACATAATTTTAGTTACCATATTTAAACAGCTAAGTTACCTTTCAAAATTAAAACTAGTGACCCACTCGAATATGAATAGGAAATTATATAATTATATACACAATCAATTTTTTGTCCTCCTATTATATAATAATATGAAACAATAAGCCTAGTAAAGACTCTTTACTTAAATATAAAATTGGAAAGCTACACTTTAGTGATTTTATCAAAATGCTATCAGTTGGATATTTTAATTAACGAAGCAAACATGAGCAAGTGATATCGATTTGAGATCTCAAATCCGCAGTCAGCCCCTTCTTCCTTTGGGCCTCAAATCTATAGTTTTGGTCATCAACTGAGTATCTCAAATCCAATGAACTCAACAAGTCCCAGCAGGTTAAGAAGACAAACTTAAACTCAACCAAAAAATCATCTTAACCAATGAAACCTAAGGCACCTCCATCAGACTGGGAGACACCTACGGCACCCACATTGATACCAGGGTACACACACACAATTACACACAGATACCGTTGTCCAACTTTTAATTAACTACAGCCGTCTACCGATGGTTGCCCGTTTGGATATGAGACGGTCTGCCGATGAATGACATATTTGAGCAAAACTGAGACGTGTTTCCTTTTTCCTAAAAAAGGTGATCTCTCCTAACCATAAACTTCATACTATATATGAATCCAAATGAGGTCATATCCAACCCATTGAAATATAGACAGAACCAATCAAAGTCAGACCCAACTTCGAGAAGCAAAATAAAATTTAAGAACAAGAAGATTGAACAAGATGAATACCAATCATTATACCCTGATCACGCACAAAAGTATGCATCAATTTTCATACGTAACATGGTGGGAAGAATTAAAAAACTGATTTTCATAAAAAACAAATGCTTACCAATGGGCATGTCATCAATTGTGTAGTCCATGAATTTGGGGCACCACTAGCATGCATGAACAGCATCTATACATGTGCACATCTAGTTAATAGAAAGCAACTGAACATATAGATTACATAATTGTAAAGAAAGTACTTAAACTTACAAGGGGATTCCCATCATCTCCTAGGATCTACAACTTCTAGCACCTTGCAACAACGGACAAATTTACCATTATTACACTCACTAGTACAACACATTATTGCAATGAAAGTAGATTACAGAATACAAGGCTATAAAGAAGACTTTTAATCCTAGTCATGTGAAGAAAAACAGGACAGGAGCATATATCTGTCTAACGAGGATTAATAAATTTACCATTCATTGATCAGGTTCCAAAAAAGATTCACAGGAACACTTGTACAATCCACAGCCTACTAAGAACGGAGGTAAGTGGAACAAATAGATACTAAATACCACGCACAAAGTCCAGAGTGGACAGTGTAACAGCATCAACGACTTGCTCCTTGTGCTACTCAAACCAGTTTTGATAAGAATCAGGTATGCCAATGAGCACGTTTTCCTGTCAACAACAGTTCTAATCAGTGTTATAAAAATCTCACTATGAATCAAATTGGTTAGGGTGCCCATTTGGTGAATTGGCTGATTCAATGACTCGATTAGCTGGGCTTAGAAACAAATATTATGTGCTTTTTTCAAAGAATAAATAACATAAAATTTAAAAACAAGATCGAACAAGATGAATACCAATCATTATACCCTGATCACGCACAAAAGTATGCATCAATTAATGTTAGGTTTGGATCCATACTCCACCTTTTGGCAAGATGTGGAGTGCTTTCTAAACATTTCCATAAACAAGATCAAAGGACAATGTTGTGAAAATGGATTTTTGTCCAAAAAATAAAGATTTCGACTTTCCATGTACAGAATTACCAAATATGAAATCTTCAATACCAAATCTTTTAATGGGACATCACAAAGACATTCTTCTAACACACGAACGTCTACATCTTTGATGCTAACGTTTATGTCAATCTTTTGACAACACTATACCCAAAATAGACGGACATCACAAACTGCTCAAACAATAGACATCTCCTTTTTCAGAAACATCACCAATCAACTTTTATGTTCGGTGATCTTCTATCCAACAAATTTATGACTAGAAAACAATATCATAGCCATGATTTAAGATTTGGCGAGCATCAAAGATAATCAATTGAGAATTTGGATGAACAACCACATTTACATCCTATTGTAGATCACATGCATTAGATCAAAGGTCAAATATGACCCAACTTTGTTGTTAAATTAGGATTTGAGCTCTACAATTTGGATATGAGGTCTAATCTAATCTAGTTTAGATGATGGATTTGAGTTTTAAACCTTATTCAAGGTAAGAGATTTAAATGTTGGATTTTGGTTTCCGATAAAGGTTTGAATCATAGGTCTAATATGATGAATTTTACGTGTTGGATTTGGATTTTGGATCTAGTTTCTAGACCATAGGTCTAATCTGATCTGGTTAAGATGTTGAACTTGAATTTAATGCTAGGTTTGAATTCATTCTTTGCCTTTTGGCAAGATGTAGAGTGCTTTCTACACATTTCCATAAACAAGATCAAAGGACAATGTTGTAAAAAATGATCTTTGTCCAAAAATAAAGATTTTGAATTTCCATGTAAATAAATTATCAAATATGAAATCTCCAATACCAAATCTTTAATTGGAACAACAAAGATATTCTTCTAACACATGAACGACTACATCTTTGATCCTAACATTTATGTCAATCTTTGACAACATTATTCCCAAAATAGATGGAGATCACATGTTCAAATGATAGACATCTCCTTTTTCAAAACCATCCGCAATCAACTTTTATGTTTCGTGATCATGTGTCCAACATATATACTTGACTAAAAAACAATATCATAGCAATGATCTAAGATTTGGCGAACATCAAAGATAATGAATTAGGAATTTGGATGAACGACCTCATTTACATCCTACATTAGATCACATGCATTGGATCAGAGGTCTGATCTGACCCAAATTTGTTGTTGACTTGGGATTTGAGCTCTACAGTTTGGATCAAGATGTCTAATCTAATCTATTTTACATGATGGAATTAAGTTTTAAACCATGGTCTAGATCAGAGGTCTAACCTGATCTGATTTAAATGTTGGATTTGGGTTTTCAATACAGCTTTGGATCAGAGGTCTAGTCTGATCAGTTTTACGTGTTGGATCTGGTTTTTGGATATATTGTCTAAATCAGAGATCTAATCTGGTCCAGTTAAGATGTTGAACTTGAATTTAATGCTAGATTTGAATCCATACTCCTTTTGGCAAGATGTGGAGTGCTTTCTACACATTTCCATAAATAAGATCAACACACAATGTTGTGAAAATGGATCTTTGTCCAAAAATAAAGATTTTAACTCTCCATGTACACAATTATCAAATATGAAATCTCCGATACCAAATCTCTTAATGGAACATCAAAGATATTCATCTAACATATGAACGTATGGATCTTTGATGCTAACATTTATGTCAATTTTGACAACATTATACCGAAAATATATGGAGATCACAAATTGTTCATTAATAGACATCACCTTTTCCAAAACCATCCTCAATCAACTTTTATGTTCCGTGATCTTGGGTCCAACATATATATTTGACTAGAAAACAATATCATATCCATGATATAATGTTAGACGAACATCAAAGATAATCAATTGGGATGAACAACCACATTTAAGTCCTTTTGTAGATCACATGCATTGGATCAGAGGTATGATCTGACCCAGATTTGTTGTTCAATTTAGATTTGAGCTTTGGAATTTGCATTAGCAGTCTAATCTCATCAAGTTTAGATGTTGGATTTGAGTTTAAACCCCGGTCTAGATGAGAGGTCTAATCTTAATATGATCTGATTTAGATGTTGAATTGGGGTTATCAATATAGGGTTTGGATCATAGGATTAATCTGATTAGTTTTACGTGTTGGATTTGGATTTTGGATCTAGTGTGTAGATCAGAGGTCTAATCTGATCTGGCTTAGAAGTTGAAGTTGGATTTAATGCAAGGTTTGAATCCATACTCCGCCTTTTGGCAAAGATGTGGGGTGCTTTCTAAACATTTCCATAAACAAGATCAAAGAACAATGTTGTGAAAATGAATCTTTGTCCAAAAATAAAGTAGACTTTCCATGTATACAATCATCAAATAAGAAATCTCCAATACCAAAATAGATGGGGATCACAAATTGTTCAAATAATAGGCATCTCATTTTTCAAAACCATCCCCAATCAACTTGTATGTTCTATAATCTTGTAATATTGTGTCCAACATATATATTTGACTACAAAACAATATGATAGACATGATATAAGATTTGGCAAAACATCAAAGAAAATCAATTGACTATTGTAAATCACATGCATTGGATTAAAGGTTTGCTATGACCCAGAGTTGTTTTTGAATTCGGATTTGAGCTCTGTAATTCAGATCAGAGGTCTAATCTAATATAGTTTAGATGTTGGATTTGAATTTTAAACCCGTCTAAATCAAAGGTCTAATCTTATCTAATTTAGATGTTGGATTTGGGTTTTCAATACAGGGTTAAGATCAAAGGTTTAACCTAATCAGTTTTACGTGTAGGGCAAGGATTTTGGATCTAGTGTCTAGATTAAGGGTCTAATTTGATTAGGTTGAGATGTTGAACTTAGATTTAATGCTAGGTACTCTTCCTTTTGGCAAGATGTGGAGTGTTTTCTAAGCATTTCCATACACAAGATCAAAGGACAATGTTGTAAAAATGAATCTTTGTCCAAAAATAAAGATTTCAACTTCGCATGTACACAATTATCAAATATGAAATCTTCAATACTAAATCTTTATTTTTGGACAAAGATCAATTTCACAACATTGTAGTTTGATCTTGTTTATGGAATTGTTTAGAAAGCACTCCACATCTTGCCAAGAGGTGGAGTATCTAGCATTTAATCAAAGTTCAACATTTAAACTGGATCACATTAGACCTTTGATCCAATCACTAGATCCAAAATAATTACAGATAAAATTGATTAGATTAGACCTTTGATCCAAACCATGTATCGAAAAGCCAAATTCAACTTTTATATCAGATCAGATTAGACTGATCTACGTCGGTGTTTAAAACTCAATTCCAACATCTAAACTAGATTAGATGAGACCTCTAATCTAAATTGCAAAGCTAAATCCAAGCTGTACACCAAATCTGGGTCAGATAAGACCTCTGATCCAATGCAAGTGATCTATAGAAAGATGTAAATGTGGTTGTTCATCCAAATTCCAAGTGATTATATTTGATGTAAGCCAAATCTTAGATCTGTGTTATTGATTTCTAGTCAAGTATATATGTTGGACACAAGTTCACATGACATAAAATTTGATTGGGGATGGTTTTGGAAAAGGTGATGTCTAGTATTTGTATAGTTTGTGATCTCCATCTATTTTGGGTATAATATTGTCAAAAATTTATACCTTTGATCTTTGTCCAATGATATTTCAAATATGAAATTTTCAAAACAAAATCTTTTCATGGGACATCAAAGATATTCTTGTAACACGTGAATGTCTACATCTTTAGTGTTAACTTTTATGTCAATCTTTTGACAACATTATACCCAAAATAGATGGAGATCACAAATTGTTCAAATAAGAGGCATCTCATTTTTCAAAACCATACCCAATAAACTTTTTGTGTTCGGTGACCTAATGTCCAACATATGTATTTGCTAAAAACAATATCATAGCCATGATCTAGGATTTGGCAAACATTAAAGATAATCAATTGGCAATTTAGATGAACGACCACATTTACATCCTATTGTAGATCACATGCATGGGATCAAAGGTCTAATCTGACCCACACTTGTTGAATTGTGATTTGAGCTCTACAATTTGGATCAAAGGTCTAACCGAATCTAGTTTAGATGTTGGATTTGAGTTGTAGACCCTGGACTAGACAAGAGGCCTAATCTAATCTGATTTAAATATTGGATTTGGTTTTTGATACAAGGTTTGGATCAAAGGTCTAATGATTAGATTTACGTGTTGAATTTGGTTATTGGATCTAGTGTCCAAATCAAAGGTCCACTCTAATCCGGTTTAGAAGTTGAACTTGGATTTAATGGTAGTTTTGAATCCATAGTCCACCCTTTGCAAGATGTAGAATGCTTTCTAAACATTTCAATAAACAAAATCAAAGGACAATGCTGTGAAAAAATGAATCTTTGTCCAAAAATAAAGATTTCGACTTTCCATGTACACAAATATCAAATATGAAATCTTCAATACCAAATCTTTTAATGGGATATCAATGATATTCTTCTACCACTTGAATGTCTACAAGCTTGATGCTAACAATTATATGTCAATCTTTTGACAACATTATACCCAAAATAGATTATCACAAACTATTCAAATAATAGACATCTCCTTCACCAACATTTATTTGATGGCAAAACAATATCATAGCTATGATCCAAGATTTGGCCAATCTCAAAGATAATAAGATGTGTATTTGGATGACCAGAGGTCTAATCTAATCTAGTTTTGTTGATTTTGAGCTATTCTAGGCTCAATACTTCCATATATTCATTTTTTTATTACTGCATTCTTAGCTTCCCAATGATTTACACTCTTATAATGATCACTTAAAGCTTGTTGTCTTTCATTCCCAGCCAAAGTTTATTCTCCATTTACAATTTTTGACAATTTAGAATACGATTGAAGAGAAGTACCTCTAGGGCCCGGGTGAAATGTGCACGGGTGGGTGAAATTTCACCCACCCGTCCCACGACGTATCAAATGTCGTAAAAGTTCCTCAGTTTTTCCTTCTTTGAGCGGGTGAAATTTCACCCACTCCATTTTTTCCTTCCCTCATTTCTTTCACTCGCCTCCTCTCCAATCGATGGCAACCCTTCCTCCCTCGCATTTGAGCCTTCTCACCATAGTCGCTCCGCCATCGCCGCTCTCACGGTCCAGGCTCCGCTCTGCCCTCCAACGCTCGTGCCTTGTCTCCCAGCCGAGCTAACTTTAATCTCGTGCCTTTTTTGTTAATTTCTTGTATTGTTGGAATTTTACTTCGTGCTGTTTTTTGTTTCTGGCAATTTTCTATACAACAAGAGGGAACAATAATGGTAATGCTTATATTCCTATCTGTTTCCATTGATCAATGGGCTGAAGTCGTCTACTCAATTGTTTATCCATGATTCGACTCTCTTCCTGTGTAAACCAGATTCAGCCGCTACCAACATATAATTTGACAAAATCGATAGATCTGCTATTGATACAAGAAATCAATAGATCTCTTGTGTTGTTGACAACAGCTTGGTGTTGATTTTCATTCCTACTATTATCTTAATGAGGGAAACATTTTCTTGAGTATTTTATAAGTTCATACCTGCTTTGCAACATGACATTGGATTATTTCGAATTTTGGAATTAAGTTAATACAACTTTAGTCTACTGTAGTTTTGAAAGATCATCTTTTAATTTCTTCCCACGTCAAATTAGAGTTTTGGAAGATCATCTTTCAATTTCTTCCATCGTCAAATTGGAGAAGAAAAGAAAACAAAAAACTACTAACAATTCTGAAAAAGTCTCTTAATGTGCATCAAACAGGGTTAAATTTACCATGTTAAATTCTTCATGTGCATCAAACAAGGCCTCAGATTAAAAGATGGAGAAATTTCATCCTGTAAATTTTTTCAGAAAAATTTACCAAGGTAAATTTACCATGTTAAATTCCACCTGACAATCAAACGGGCCCCTAATGTAGCCCCAACAATGTATTCCATTGGTATGCATCTCTAAGACAGTTTCACCCCATGCAAGTGGCTTCACTTTATTTGAACTATCACATAGTTGGAATCATCATCCTATCATTTGACGATAATGCTCCATTGATAGCAAACCACCCCTAATTGTAGAAAAATTTTGGGTGGAAATAACACCCCGTCCAAGGTAGTCTATTGACTGCACACCATCCTCTTAACACCTTCCGCACATCTTGATAGAACTCTCTTTACTAGACCCACATTACTTAGTCAGATCCAAGCTAGTCTAACCTTATACCTACTACATTTTCCTTTTGATAAGATGGTTGTGTGGTTGTGACAGTTTAATGGTCCTAATAATAATATTTTATTTTTAGAAAAATTGAACTTGATTATTTAAAAATTCAAAAAGGTATCAATGATGTCAGCGTGGCAAAATTTTTAGAGATATTGCTCACGTAAACAACAATAATAAGATAGCAACAATTACCATTACCAAATGCAAGGATAGCCCATTGGTCTGCAATCAAAAATCAATAGTCAAGGGTTTTGATTATCGATCAAGTCCATTGGTTAGACCCAGTTGACACTTACCAGGGTGAGGGATTGCTCTAATTGGGGATTAAGGATTTAGTGTGTAGGTTGTTGCTAGGTTTTCTTGTAAGAAGTGAGTATAGGTAGCTGAAGGCTCAAAAGCACAACTCTTATTTGAAAACACCTCTTATTCCTACATGCCCCCAAGTTCTCAGGTATTGTTATGAATCATGTCCACAACACTAACCAAAAAAAAAAAAAAAAAGATAGAAGCAAATGACTAAAATTAGAAGACGATCATCTTCTGCCCATCTTCCTGCCCTCTAAAAGCTTATAAGCAGTGCCAAGAAGAAAATGCTTTTAAAACCCATGGGAGGATTCTAAAAGCCTTCTTCAAGCTTAGAAGCAAAAAAGTTGAGTAGTGAATTCATGCAAAGTCTAATATTTAACAGCAGATAAATCTGAAGCTCAAGATTCAGACACAAAGACAAAACATACCAACATGCTTATCACGCACACAAACAAAAACATTCTAATGAAATATTATTTTCACACAAGATGATCATGTAAGCATGGAAGAAATGCTTCAGTTCATTTGATATGATGGATGTGCTCTAAGGAGTGATAAAAGAGAGTTAGAAGTACTCAACCAACACAATTACCTGATGGATATATTCTCAACTGCTTGAATTCTGAACTTGCCGCTTTGATCATGAACCATATATTAAAACATGATCTACAAAATAATTTTATTGTACAAAAGAAGCACTTACACCTTCATGCACAAGTTGTTTGGGGGTTGCGGCAGGGATATTCACTGTTAAATTCTTGAATATATCAACAAAGAATCTGCAAAAAAATAATACAGATCATAGTCATAAATATCCTTCTCGGGTTTTTAATGGTGAGGTTTCCTCGCAATGTTTTTCAGCAAAGTTGTTTTTCTCGAGAAATTTTAGAACAATTTGAGCAAATTCTTGAAATCCTAAAAATTAGGTAAAAATAAACCAATTGAGGAACTAATAAGAAGACACTAAAAAACTAGATAAAATGATAAAATAATGCCTTAATGATGATAAGGATGATAATAACTAATTTAAGTTTAAAGGAAAATCCATGACGGCACTAACTTTAAAAAAGAGAAAGACAAAAACACGAGAAAAGGACAGGAAAACCATGATAAATATATTTTTCACATTTTTCGAAAAGACACATTGTTTTGAGTTTTTTCATTTTTACCATTTTCCTTGTTAATGTCGCAATATTTTGGTGGGATACAGACTATTGGCATCAGTTACAATGAAAAGGGCATGGAGTCCATGCATGGTTATGATTGCGACATCAATGAAGTTAATTACTTTATGATCCATAAAAATAATAGGTACAGAAAAGTAATTAGCAGAAGGAAAAATGGTTCAGTAACAGTGGCCAAAACTATGTGCGTTTTCAACAGGGCTGGAGCCCGGGAGGAGGCAGGGGCCAAGCCACAGCTCCCCTCAAATTTTGAAAAGTAAAATTTTGCCTGTTATTATCTTCAAAAATTTTGCCCCAGTTAAAATTTCGAAAACTATAATTGGCCCCTACGGAAACAAATTTCAAAAGTTGTATTTAATTGATGCATCCGCTTGAATTTTTGGTTTCTGCCACGTTGATGTATGATTCGTAAGAAATGTTCTTGAGATAAAACATGTTCGTCAAAGAACGAACCATGCACCATCATCTCACGCTTATACCCGTACCGCTTAAAAATAGATAGCTAACAGCGAACAAGATGCAACGAAGTACTTCGTCCGCGTAAATATACCATAATACCAATTTAAAAATAAAAATTAAACAGCGTCTTCCGATAGAAGCTGTGTTGGTAAAATTCACGTTCTAGCAAGCAGAAGAGTAACGTGCAGAAATCAGTGAGCTCTACATCAATTTTGGAAAATAACGGCAACGCTGAAATTATACAAGACTTTACAACAACCTACGATTTAAGAAATTCTTTTGATCGTGTCTCCAAGACAACAGAAAAGTGAAAATTGCAGACTGAACAAGATCCGTAGACAATGTACTATAAAAGTCATGCGCTGTTAAAACGAGACAAATATCAGACAACCTAAGCACACCCGCTAATTAAAAGCATGACATGAAGCGGCAAAAATTATGCGTGAAAAAATGGAAAGCAAGCAAGAATCCAAGAAAAAAGAAGAAGCAAGAAAACGGAAAAGGGAATAACTAGAAGACGGATGATCACCTCTTCTTCCTCCCCGTCGTCCTCAGTCTCGCTCCTCTTGCCATCTCCATGCACATCCTCGCCCTCAACCGATTCATTGACTGTCTCCTCGTCTTCGCCCTCACCGGGACCAACCGTCCTACCCACCGTCTCGAGCTACTCCTCGTCCTCCCCTTTTGCGACCGCGGCTTCCTCCTCCTCCTCCTCGATCTTCCTCTCCGAGTCCTCTCCTCGGACGATCCGCCATCGGATCCATCGCGGGAAGACTGTTTCTTCCTCCTCCTCGTCGGACAACGGCCAAGAACAGGATTTCTTGGGATTGGCCATGGCGGAAACCCTAGCGAACTCAAAGAAAGAAAACCCTCCCGATCGGAGGAAAAGAGAGGGAAATCGGGAGTCTATGGATCCCATGCACTCGTTGAACAAAAGGCTGGACTGGTATTTATAGCTGAAATGATACGCGGGGAAAAATACAAATTATGGGGCGAAGTACTTCCCGCCAAGTGCGTCATTCTGGTTAACCATGAATGGGGGAATCGCGTCGTCGCTATCCGATTCGAACCGTGAACCCGACACCACCAGGGCTGGCAACCGGTGGGTCCGCGGGTCCGGCCCCATCCTAAGCGGGTTCGGGTTGGGCTCTAGGTATCCGGACCTGTTCCTCCGACTCTGACCCTACATGGACCTCCTAAGTTTATCATCAAGTTCGGTTGAGTCAAGTGGGCCCTCATGGATCCTTGCTCCCCTCAAAAATTAAAAAAAAAAAAAACTATACTTAAATTTTAAAAAATTTCACTTGTCATTTATAAAAATTTTGAAATGATTTCAAAATTTAAAAACTTTAATTCGGCCCCTCTCATAAAAAATTTATGGCTTCACCCCTAAACGTTATCAATTTTTTTTCTACTACGTTTGCTTTGGCAGAACTTATAACCTTTCAATTCTAGTTCCTCTTTTTTTTCTAGCGGTCTTTGATGTTCCGAGGAGCATAGTGTAGCTAAACAACCATTCAATTCTTATTCCCCTTTCCTTTTATAACAGTGTTTGATGCCCCGATTAACATGATAACATGGTTGGCGGGGTTGGAGAGACAGTGAGGTGAGAATCTGGTGATTAGTTTGATTCTCGTAGATGCTCATAATAATGAAGTGTTCGAAGGGGTGCAATTGTTTCAATGAAGGTTGTGAAAGGCAGCCCCACTGGAGGCTTTGGCATGCACCGGGGTGAGCTTTCATACCTGCCCCTGTTACGGGATGTATATTGTATATAACTCATTACAGACCATTGTTATGATAAATATAAGATTGATAAACTCCAACACTATTATGCGGTTTGGATTTACTTAAAGAATCATGTCCGCAGCGCTTAATTAAACCAAGTTTGAAGTTCGTTGGATCGAACCAAATTACACGTGCTACTTGTTTGACGGTTTCTCCCAGCATCCATATTGAAATTTAAATCGCATTTAATACCAATTTTTAAGACAGTTTGCCTTGAAGAGGAGGGGGGCATACAGATTTAGGATTGTATGGCACCAAAACGCAACTAAGCCAAAGCGTGATATTTATTGTCTAAAAAATAAAGAAAAAAAAAAAGACACACTTAACTTTTGCACCATAAGCCAAGAAAATCATTTCGTGACTTGCGTTCTAATTAATCAGAAACTTGGGTTAATGAAATAAAAAAAAGTTCATGTGGGTTGGTTTGTAGTAGCATAATTATACTAAATAATATTAAATTCCAGTTAAACATTTTTATTAATAAGAAAATTTGGTTGGTGATTGTCTTATTAATTTTAAAAAGCCATGCAAGGTACATGGAAAATTGGATATGTTAATTATTAACGGGCACAAATAACAAATGATGGAAGATTACGCCAAGAAAGGGCAACTGTAATACTTGATACATGTTCACGCTGTTTTAAAGGGAAAAATGAACACTTTCCACTGACGCAAGAGTTCAAGTGTTACGTGTGTTTTCAGTTTTAATCAATCATTTAGATTTGCACTCTCTCTCACATCCCCAAAACCATGGCCTAGCTCATCAAGATCGTGTCAATACGGTCTAATTTGCCTTCTTAGTCAGTGGTGCGATTAGTTTCGAGGGAAGAACAGATTGTTTGGTTGGAAGCCTATCGCATGAGCCCCAGACGTTGGTGGTTAGTTATGATTCATGTTCTGCACCGCACCTCATACGAGGTCCCCTCGAATTGCAGCTTTCCATGAGAGGATTTTGTGGACTTGATTGTTCGCAGAAATGACGGCAGTTTTGAGCTGGTAATGGACGAGGCTTCAGGTCCTCTTGCTCACAGGGTCCAATTTTCGTCTAAATCTTGATGCCTTGTCTGTCTTTGATCCAGCAGAATAAAGAGACCAAAAGCAAACCAACGCTTTAGTGAATCATCTATTCCTGATGAGTTGCATTGTGATTTTACTGCTTAAAAATATGAAAAGAAAACAAGGAAGCAAGGAACTGACGTTAGAAACATTAAGAACGAAGAAAGTATTCATATACCAAATGACATCAGTTTGTTCACATGATTTTATTTTTCCTGAATTTGCTATTAAACGTGCCCAACTGTAAAATTCCATTGGTGGAACACCAAATTGCATTAATCACAAGCCATGTACAATCACAGTTTTACTTGTTTGTGCTTTTAGGCTTTTAGCGCATCAGAAATACACACAAGAAATCAGATCCTCTCTGATGGCAAATAACATCCAGGAGTAAAAGCCATGAGATCCAAAACACTAAAGCATATGATATATGGGACTACTGATGCAGAGGAGGGCGAGATCGTATAACATTCAGCACGCCTCTAGCAGTTGCCTGTTGTAAAAGAGCATATGTATTAGCCTCAGATGGGTTTCAGTCTCATCCTTCGTCACACCACTATAATGCAAAGGAAATTACCTCGAAGAAAGAATTGAAATTCAAACGAAGTAGGAATTGCCGAAGAAACGGAGCCCTCTGGCTACCTGCAATCTTGCTACTTCGCAGTATAGTATACAAAGAATTTGATTTCTTGTTGAATTCCTAAAGTGCATATGTCAAGCAAAAAATGAATCATTAGTTCCAATAGAAGCATAATGAGGTAGAGAACAAGCATACAGGCTTCAAAACCAAAAAGGAAAAAAAACTCGGCCAAGTGAATGATCAGCCTGAGACAACTCAACAAATCCCAACAGGTTCAGCAGATGACCAAAAATCATCTTAACCTATGAAACATGAGGCACCTCTATCAGACAAGCAGACACCTGCTGCATCCATATTCATACTTAGATACTTCCTGCAAGGGTTCAAACAGTCGTCACGCTTAAGATTAAAAAGTATCTAACGCAGCTCCATATTGTTCTATTTTAATTACTTATATGTTTTAAAATATCCCAAAATTTAGTACATAATTTTAGTCTAAATTTGTTATTCACAACTCTCTATGAAGGTTGAATGTATTTGCACATTGCACATTTTTAGCATATAAATGTAAGATAGCCTTGTCCAGCTTTTTTTTAGTTAATTGCCTTGTTGGACACCTCACACCCAAGCCACACCCTCTACCTGCAGCACTACCAATATACTATATGACAAACTCTAGCCAAATCCAAGTGGCTTCACGACCCAATTATGACAAGGCAACTTGAAGGAACTAAAAGCCCACCTGTAGTGGTCACTAAGTATGCTAAAGAACCAATAGCATCCAATTAAGAAGTGTCAAACGTTTTCATGATAGAAGAGAACCAAGATAAACCTATTATGTTACCGCAAGACCATTATAATCCTATTAGACCAACAAGTAGTCTCATTCTCTCTAACTCCTCCCCCTCCATCACCAACCACCCACACCCCCCCCCCCCCCCCCCCCCCAAAAAAAAAAAAAAAAAAAAAAAAAAAAAAAAAAAAAAATCAAACCTAAAACACACACCAAGCAGCTTTATTGCAAAAAATTTGATGCTTTTATTAGAAAAGCACTATACCCCAAAATAGATCATGCAAGTGATGCCTTCATACTTATTTTGACATAAGAAAATGGTTGTTCAATCAAGGTGACAAGAAATATAAACCCATGTAAGCCAGATGCATACTGAGATCCTCTATATGCAGATAAAAGGAAAAAATGATTCAGCCAGCCATGAATCTTACAATTACCTCTGCAATGTGTTCCAATTCAGATGTGCTTGGACAACCTTCATGCCGCTCAACATTCCAGCAGAATTGCAAACATAGTTTCATGAGACCCTCAAGTATCCTTGACACTGAACCAATGTCCAAAAAGGACTGTGATATTAAAGCTGACAAATATCTGTGGTCAAAAGTCTCACATATAAGCAATTCAACTAATCCAATTGACGAAGCAAGAAGATTTACAACACAAAAATCCAAGCCATCAAGAAACAGAAGTATTGAGTGGAAAAGCCCCTTCTCTCATAAAGCAGAAACATTAAAACATTGATAGACCTCCTTGTTGGGGTACATAAAAGGACGATGGGAAAAGATGACCACCACCAGTCAAACCTGTGCTTTCACATGCCATGTTTGACAGATTGTTCCAGGTAAACACATTCATACAGCTGAATGTTTGAATAATTGAATTTAGTGAAGATTTACAGGTTGCCACCTGCACGTTCCTAGATAGATACCTCTTAGTGGACAAAGGCTGATTCAAAATCTTTAGAATGACAAAAATAGCCTTGTGATTGAAAAACATAATTCAAGGTTTAACTTGGTAAGAGTACTATGATGTGAACATAACTAGACACCAACTCAAAGGAAAGCTACCAATTTATATGCCTGAAGAATGTTGCAATCAAAATTTTACTTGGTAATAGTACTTAAAGGAACCAAAACAACCATACACCAAATCATAGAAAAGACAACCAGCCTGTATGCCCTTAGTTAAAATCCTGAATAGTTAGCTGACAAGTCGATTAAGTCAGCTATTGACCGACCTGCATTTCTGACCAGCTACTAGGTGGCCAGACAAATCGATTAGCCAGCTTAGTCACTGATCAGCCAATTAATCTCTGACATAAATAGACATGCCTCCCTAATACCCCTTCCATGTGTATCGCTTGGTGTTGAAGTCCTCTTTAAAAATTCACCCAAATAGGTGGATGTGAAATGGATGAAAAAAAAAACAGAAAGAATCATGCAATCCAAGGTCTAGATTGGGTTTTATGAGTCAAGAAAGGCGAGAATATTAATTTTTGACCTTGTAAAATCCAATTTATACATCTGATTTTGATTATTTGTTTTATCATATGAATTTTACATGTTGCACCATCCATGTGGTTAGATTTGTGAAAGGCAGCATTCAAAGTGCTTGAGAGCCAAGAAGCAAAATAAAAGCGAAAGGCATTTCCTTTTTTTTTCTTTTTTCTTCCCATGTATTCTCTTTTTTCCTTCTTTTCATTTTTTTCCCACAATATTGCTGTTTATCTTCCTCTCGTACGAATGAAATTCTCACCCAGGATGCTGCCACTGAGTCCTCATGCCCTCCACTCCCTTATGTAATTGCAGGCAGCTGCTTAATCTCAAAAGACTGGAGGCAGTTGGTTGAAGGAATTTGTTGGTTGAAATATTTTATTATGGAAAAATAATGTACCTAGTTCAATCTATCCTCCTTTTACATAAAGAAGCTTCCGAGAGGGAAAAGGAAAGGGAGGAATACGTAGGAGGCAAACCACTACTTACTCATGATGGAAGTTGACAAGGTCTGTGAAATCATGTGAGCCTTGAAGACGTTCTTGCAAACGATTCCATTGAGACTCAATGACATCCACCTAAAAGTACAAATACACATTTACTAAAGAGATCAGCTTTAACACAATCAACACATAATAAAGCCAATATCAACATGCTACAAATAGCATTCTACATAAATAAAACATGGAAAGAAGCTAAAATCGTGATACAATCAAATTGTTTATCGGCAAACGTGTTTGCATTTACTCAGTAAGTATCTTCTATTTTCTGTTGGCTATTGGTGGTTATTCTTGTTCTCGTTCCTCCTTTCTTTTGTGAGCACCTTAACCATTAACTGCTCCATTTAAGAATGTGTTCTCTACGACACCAGTCCAAAGGAGTGGTTGCAAAAGTTTAATCTCTTCTCCACAGAATGCACATTATTCTTGTTCTTACAACTTGCGAGCCTGCATGATGAGATCCACGAAGCAATCTTAAAAAACAAGCAAGCCGACAGGCAGAGACTAATAGAAAGTGTTAGCAGACCAATAACACGATCCCATGTTATGTGTTATTTATTTGGCAAAATATTGCTGTACTCCATCCCTCATCCTTCACTAGCGCTTGATCTTCTTATAGTCTTTGTACTCAATACTTCCAAGTATTTGATTTCCATGGGATTGCATTTTTATTTTGTCCAAAGTGACTTGGGTGAAAAAAAAGCAAGTTTAATATATGAAAGATTCAAGCAGAAGGAGACAAAGCCAAGGAGTACCAGGACATTAGGTTGGAAGGTCTTAACAGGTCTCCACATAGTCCACCCTTACTTCATTACTTTCATCTTTTCTATTTAGAGAAACAACTAGACAGACTTTGATTTGTTGATGAGTTTGGGCTACTAGGTGATGAAGAATGCTCAAGATATTGGATCAACAATCATGTGTAAGCTTATTTTCTTGTTCCACTTGTGAAAGAAGCACTAATGAGGGCAATAAATCTGAAGGCGGCGAGACACATTTGTAAATAATAACTGAATCATGTCTGTCAAATAGCTCAAAAATGGTGACATCCATCTTGATCATGGTTCTAATAATTAGTAATTGACATACACCCTAAACAAGTATATTGTGAACATCCTAATATTTCACATCCTAATATGACCAACTGCACTCTGCAGTGTACAAGGTGAGTGTTAGATTTGTAGTTCTTTTTGTTGTCAGGTATATGCCATCTCTACACTAATGGCTTAATATATGCCACATAGATGCCCCAATGAGATTTTGAAAGGGAATTGCTTCCAACAATACCAGGTTTAAAATCTCATCTCTACACTAATGGCCTAATAGCTGCCACATAGAGTGGAAGGGAGTTGCTTCCAACAATACCAATCATCTGATGATATCAACTACAGATGACCAAGACCCAGTAATCTTATCTCTGAAGAGTATGAACAACTATTGTCTATAGGTCTCTGGTTGTGACACTTTTCCCTCCTTCAGTTACTCCCATTTCCCACATTGTGACAACCACCATTTATTTCCAATGATTAGAACAAAAAGACAAAATTAAGCCATGCTTTGTTTCCACCACAAATGAAGGTCCAATGCTGAAGAGTCTGAACAACTATTGTTTGCAGGTCTCTGGTTGTGACACTTTACCCTCCTTCAGTTACCCCCATCCCACATCATCATTGTGACAACCACCATTTCTTTCCAATGCTTAGAACAACAAAGACAAAATCAAGCCATCATTTGTTTCCACCACAAATGAAGGTCCAATGCTCTTTAACCTTTACCAAGATATCCATACATTGTTTGCTGATGCCAAAGATCTCCAATGTTCGACATCTTGTTGGAATTAACAAAAGTGGACTTGTGAGATTAAGCTATAAACAATCATATTCTCTATGAACAATGGGTTAGTATATGGTATATCATAACTCTGCAACTATGAGGAAGCCATGCAGCCTCTACCAAATGCCGCCAAAATTACAATGTGAAAAAGGCTGTCCTCCAACTCCACTAGATTTCACTTCACTCTGTTTTATTCTCTTTCCTCATATTTTCCCCACTCTCTTCATGTTCAGGGCATTCCTTTCCACTTACAAAGATCAAATTGGAAGTACTAACAGTACCAGCCGGGCAGCCACCTTTAGTAAGCAGCTACCAGGGCAACATCAGAGCAAGGAACTGCTGATAGTATAGCACTACAGAACAAAATCCTTTAAATAAAATGTAATGCATAATCCGAAATGATAACCTGAATATAAAACTGAAGATTTGTTATTAAGAAAACCATGTGTTCCCGGACATGCCACATTGGTCTGGAATGCTGCCGACGTTGCTCAGAACACTTCCTACGATCCTTACGGTTCTTAGCAAAATCCATGTGATCTTGGTGCATTGCTGATGCCCATGATTTTTCCAATTCCATCTGTGTACGCTTAAGTTTAAGCAAATATTGGAAAACCCTGCGGTACCTGAAAAAGAATATAGCTTCAAGCATATGCACCATGGTGCAAAAAAAAAATGAAGCATATCAACAGCCTCTAATAATAAGAAACCAGTGAAAATAATAGCAATAATGATATGCTGCCAAAGAAATCTTACTTAGATAGAACTTCCTGAGTAAAGAAAAGCTGTAAAGGCCAATCAACTGAATATTCGAGTGCAATGGCATCCCATCCATCAGGCACTGGGCCTAGAGAAGAGATACCTAGTAGAGAATCAGAACTTTTTTCACCACCAATTTTTAAGCTTGAAAGATCCAACTGGGAAGATACTGCCTTAACTTCAGACTGCAATCTGATGGACACAAATCAAACAAGTGAGAGAATTTTGGTTTACAATAATTTCATTTTCAAAAAAAGGGAAAATAATTAGGTGCGATCACATCATATGTGGCAAAACAAGTACCTCAGTGAAACTCGTGAAAAGTACTTATCATCATCGCCTATTGTCTTTGATGCGGCCTGAATAAAGAACAACGTTTACACATTGTATTACACCATAGACCATACTGCCCATATTATTCTATCAGGAGGTTATATTCTGCCCTCGTATCTCTTTCATTTGTTTTACGAGGAAAGTGTGAACCAGACATGGAGAGGATGATTGCTCAAACATTCAGCTTTATATAGCAAACAGAACTATGCTTGGAATTGATTTTCATTGCTAACATTTACATCCTAGAAGTTCATTTTCTTTTAGGATAATGCTTCGTTTGGCCATCAGATATATCCATGTCCTTACAATCACACAGTCTTCATAGAGAGTTGCCAACACGATCGTTTAATAGAACATTTAAAACTTAAAAGTGCTCATGTACTCGAGAATTTTGAAAATTGTCCCATGCGCAGCTGGCAAGAAAGGCACGTCACTAGCAGTAATGACTTGTTTAGGTTTCTCTTTTAAATGCATCAAATGCAAAAGGTGGCTTGGCACAAAGTTGGAATCTAAATTCGACCTTAAATATGGGTTTAAAAGAAGAAAAGCCATAGAGGCATGCTTATCTCGTGCTTACTGTTTTTCATATTTGTCACTTGCTGTGAAGGCCACTGCTTTCTTGCACTTAATACACATCAATGACAATTGCATCAACTATAGACTAATATTATTTATTTCCAGGAAAACATGAAAAACAACTGAAGAATACAAGATAGGGCAGCACAAGTTACAATTTTTTATAACAAACGACAACCCCTTTTGCATTGACTGCTTCAAATGACTTGAAATCGATGCAGCCTATGGATAAAACGTTTTTTCACATTAACAAAATTACTCGATGTTTACTTCTGAAACTGTTTGCATAACTTCTCACATATTTGATATCCTAGACTGGTGAAAGGCATGCTCCAACAAATTCATAACAAGTGCCAGATAAACTAGCAAGCATATGAAAGCAGGTTATTGCCGGCCAGATATCCTAATGGAAATATATATGTATTTATAATCTTATGTGCAGCACATCCACACGATGTTGTCATGTAAATTGCTAAAAACGCAGCCTACTCTAAGAGAACCTCTTTGAAGAGTGACTACCAAATTTGATAAGTTGTTTTGTAATTTATCTAGCCTAAAATTACTTAACAACTTTGCTATGCTTCCTTGACAACTTAGAAGTGAATTCCCTCAAAGTAACGTAAATTTGCCAACTGAGATGCATAAGCAGAAAATCATATGCAATGCTTTGTGCTGACAGAAGTGAAGAGCCTAAAAGAGCATGACTTACCAATTGAAATGGAACCATAAGGTCAGCTTCAGCAGTTGAATAACGAGGTGGAAGGCGCATTAGTTGGCGGCTCTCCTCAAGAAAGCACTGGCAAGAGAATAGAAGTCCCACAATTGGAAGTGTACATATGATAAGAATAAGATCGACGATTACTACAGAGTAGAGAGTACGCATATAGGAAAGCGACATGAATTACCAAGACATGCAATATGGCATATCAAATAAGTTAATAGAGGTGTCATCCTCAAGTTGCCAGCATTAGGAGAAAAAAAATTGCTTTGGTATAAACAAAGTCCTAATTAATAATCATGTACATAATTTATAATTTTAAGTCATAAAAATAGGAAAAAAATTTGTTAGATGGGCTTTTTTTTCTTTTTGCCAGCATTTATTTTTTTTTCCTGCTTAGTCATTAAAAATCCCAACGATTTGGCCAATTGGCATGACTAAGTTCAGTGGCCTTGTTTGCAACCAGTGACTAGTTGGCCAATGTGATCAAATCATCAAACTAGCCAATTAATCAGCACAGTTGTTGGTCAGCCAACTAATCCCATCCTATAATTACATATCTGCCTTCTTGTGCATACCTCCATCCCTCTCTTTTAAGCCGAGTATCGGGCCGGGCCAGCCCGCAGCCTGAAACCCAACCCCAGGCCCATCCCGGTTTAAATTAAAAAAATATTTTTTTAATAGAAAATAAAAAAATTTTAATATAAAATATACATTATTATTAAAATAAAATAATATTAAAAATATATCAGGCCGTATCGGGCCCGAACTGGGGCTTAATCGGGCCGGATACTATGTACCCATCGGGTACCTGGCCCGATGCCCAACCCTACTCTCACTCTCTCTCTAACTTAGGAATATCGTAACCAAGACTGAAAACTCAGATGTAACTGGACTTAAAAGAAAAATAAATAAGTGATTTGATGCTACGGCAAATTGAATATATGGCTAAGAACTCACACCCTTTTGTAGAAAAACACTCTTCCAATCAGCAGCCTATACAATTATAGTACATATATTTGAAAATCTCATGATAGCGAAGCAATTTACAAACAAGACAACATCCACCATGCAAACTCTAATTTTATAAAAATGAGTGTAGCATCTTAATATTCTTCTATAAGCTAGCTGTACATGGTAAATTGAACGAAATATTATGGTTGCAAATTTTCCACTAAGCAGACGGATGACTCTTCTTGTTGCACTATCATCAGCAATGTTATCTGTATCATACGATACGGACGCGTATCGTACGATACGTATCGTATAGGTCAAGAAAACCTATACGATACGCTATTTAAAGACGATACGCGTCCGTATCGTGGCCGTATCGCACGATACGTGCGATACACCCCCGTATCGCACGATACGTGCGATACACCCCCGTATCGCACGATACGTGCGATACACCCCCGTATCGCACGATACGGGGGAAAAATTAAAAAGGGGCCGTCGGGCCCCTTTTTTACGCCTTGTTTTAAAACAGACACTCCTCTCTCTCTCTTTTCTTGTTTGTAAACGCTACAAGAGACGTGGGAGGGAGAGATTTTCTCTATTTCCATCAAGTTTTGCCGGTGAAGAAGCTTTCTTTCTCGTAGTGGGGAGTCTAGGGACGGTGGGAAGCTTGGAGAAAGAGGGTTTTTTGGATTCTAACAACAAGAAGGTAAGAAATAACTCATTTTCGCCATCAAATCGTTCATTTCTCTTATTTCCTACATTTATTTGTATGTTTTTACTCTTAGCCTCTTAGGTTGCTTAGTATGTTATTTTGATTTTTGAATGTTTGATTTCTTATTTTGGAATGTCTTGTTCATATGCATACTTTATAGTTCATACTTCATATACATGAATGATGAATGTTCCATTGAATACATTTTTCTTGAATTTTTCTGATTTTTACTAGTTTTTTCAGATTTTTTTTAGATTTTTTCTGATTTTTTATAAATTTTTAACATTTTTTTATAAATTAAAAAATTAATTTTACGATACGTTAGGATACATTTACGATACGGCGTATAGGTCGGCCCGACCGATACACGATACGATACGGCAGTGATAACATTGATCATCAGTATTGTTATGTTCTCCCATCAGTTGAAAAAAGAGAAAACAAACCCGGCCTCAAAATAGGATGCAATATGGTTTCCAAAGGTTCTGATCTAACTGCCAAAGAAAGAAACATTTGCTCTTAAACTCCTACACCTGATGCAACAATAACTCAACAAGGCAAACCATGAACAAGAAAATTCACCTGGAAGAAGTCTCCTTTGGCTAAAAGAAAGTAATCTTTAAGAGCTTTCAGATGTCCATCCAAATCTGCATGCACAACTACAAGCTGCAAAGGGAATTTTATAAAGAAGTTTATATGTGTGTGCATGTGTGTGTGTGCATTTACCTGATTTTTTCGACAACCCCCCCAACCCTTTTCCTTTTACTCTCTCACCTTCTCTCTCTCTCTCTCTCTCTCTCTCTCTCTCTCTCACTCCCTTTTACTTCTTTTGTCTCTTCATAACCATCCTTCCAGCCCCAGGATTACTGGAAACAAGGGAAGGGAAGAGAACTGAAAATCCACTCCCAAAATGTGATCGATTTATATATATATATATATATATATATATATATATATATATATAGCTAACATGCCGCACCTGCCAAAGATGACCAGCTGCTATCATGCGAGTGGAGTCAACAGCATGTTCGAATGACCTCTTATGAAACTCAGGGGACTCCTGCAAGGTATCTAAAAATATCAAATATCTAAAAATATCAGAAAAAGTTTGTAGCAGATAGTACAAGCAAGAAAAGCAACTGAGTGCAAACTATAACTTTTTCAGATGATTATCATAAAGCCTAATTCACACATAAAATTCACAATATATGAGGGACAACATGTTGCATTCAAACAACATTAACATATGAACAAAAACAAAGATGGATGGTGGGTACCCTTAATTCTTGAAGCATATCAACGATCTTGTCAGCTTCAGATTGAGGGAACAATTCTTCTCCAACAAGTTGAGTGTCAATGCAAGGCTCCTTTTGAGCAAAGCATCCCAACAGTCCCTGATATTTGTTTGATCCTCTTGGAACTCCATGATGGAAAACATCAGCCTTACACCTGAAAGCAGGACTAGGGTTCCTTAGAACCCTTATTGCTTTCCCAGAGAAAAGTATGGATTCAGCAACCCGCATATGGATATACTGTGGTAGCATGTCCTGCACTATGAAGCATGGTGCATACTTATTTAAGACGTGGCATGTGAAACAAGTTGACACCAGAAAATACAAAATAGCAACAGTTTTATAACATTTCCATTTGCAAAAGATATCTTCAAGAAGTAAAAAATGTGTCATGTATGTATCAAACAGGCACAAAATACAACAGAAAAATATTACAAAAATATGTGTGTTTGATGATATCAGAGAGCAAATCTAATCCAATGTCATGGCCCATCTGAAAAAAGAGTTTGGTTGGTCGTATCAAGGTTAAAACAGAAACAATCACAATCAAAGGTTGTTGATTTGAGAAAACGACTCTTTTCAATATTCACTATAATGGAGAATATTGCTTGGACTTGCTGAAGAAGTCAATGAAATAGAGGTATAAATTAAGAAGCTGAACAATTTAAGGATTTAAAGTTAAATGACCATCAAAGGGATGAGCAAGAAGAAAGGAAACCAAACATCGCACAAAGACATAGTAAGTCAAAAGTTCTTTGTCCCGTGATTTAAAATTTCAACACTTCAAATTGCAAATGAAGATTATCAAACTGACAGTCCAATGCAACAACTGATGCTTCATCTTTGAAGGATCGAGGAAATGTACCAGGAAAACATGGAATCCTGAGTTCCAATCTGTTAGAGATGCATCTTCCAACGATTTTTGTGTATCCTTTTTAGATGGATGACCAGAGTGATGCAGTGTTTGTTCTCCTTCCACATTTTCCTGTCTGCAAAATCGGTATTCAAAATGCACTTAAATATCAGGCACTTGAATTTTCAAATTTGCAAAAACTTTAACAGTCCAAGATGCTGACACAAGGTACTGAACGTTCAGTTTTCAGTTGAGCAATTGAAAAGACTGGCTGACAGGCAAAGACAAACCGTCAATCCTAGTGACTGTTCAACTGTTTGTAGAAATGAACAATACCTCCTAATAAAAAATTCTCCATATTGATCTTGAAGAAGTCCATGAACCATCCATGCTGCCAATTGCCGATACATGACCTGATGCCCATGCCAAAGTAGCCTGGTAAATGCATGAAGGTCAATCACAGATTAACTACTGTAAGGATTTGAAAGGCCCATTTCTGGCTATAGACAACAAGAAATTAAGTGAGTTGCACCTATGTTGTTAAGGCCTCGCCTAGGCATGGACTAAACCTAAGTCCACACCCGTCGCCTAAGTCCACCACTTAGGCAACGGGATATGTGTTGGGTGAAAAGTAACCTTACCTTTCAAATTAAGTTTTTTAGTTGAGCATATATTGCTATGTACTTTATTTTGTATTGATTATGTATTTTTATGTTGATTACGTTGTTATATGTATACTGTTATGTATGTGTACACTGTTAGTCACTTAGTATGTTATATAGTATTGTGATACCTCATACCTATTATATGTAATTATGTATACATTAGTATAGTTATGTTACGTGCTTATATCATATAGTTGTATGTATTGTTAATTTGTGATAAATGTTATAAAATTATATATATATATATATATATATATATATATATATATATATATATATATATATATATATATATATATATATATATATACACACACACACTATTATGTTAAATTGTATTGTAATACAATTTGCTATTCTTGTTATATGTATTGTAATATGTGTTATATGTATATATTGTTATGTACAGTCTGTTATACCTGTTACATAGTATTGCATGATTTGCATCAACTTATTATATGTATATATTGTTAGTTTGTTATATAATATGCAGTATTGTGATACCTGTTATATGTATACGTTAGTTTTGTTACGCACTTATATGTATTGTTACCGTTGTGTACTTATATGTATGCTATTATGTATTTGTTAATTTTTTTATTATATTATGTTTATCCTTTAAGTACAGATGAATTAAAGCCTTCTTGCAAATTTACGTTCCCTCTTCTAAAGATTAGATTTATTTTTAAGTTTTGCTTCTTGTATTAGTTTACATTTAATGAATAACGTTAAACTTCATATACTGATTTGGCATAGTCAATGAAGTCAACAATTAATTTTTTATTGTTTAATTTCATTATGTCTGTTATATTACTACCCTCCACATTTCAAATATTAATAATAACTAATCAAAATAACTTGACATATTAACATAAAAAAAAAATGGTCGCCTTTTTTGCCTAGGCCTAGGCTCTGCCTGTCGCCTAGGCCCAAGGTAGCACCTGGACTCCTTGACAACATGACCAAAAAAAGAACGTGAAAAAAATCAGATATGTTTCTTATAAGAAGATGCAGCCCTTGCATCTAAGGAATAGATGCAACCAACTTAGCTATTCTTGATTTTCATATATTTCTTACACCCAAAAAAAAAAAATCAAGTACCTAAGAAGAGGTGATAAAGTTAGATGATGGACTTTTCACCTTACCAATCAAAACACACAAGACTAATTACCACACCTTCCAAAAGTAAATAGGTAAATAAACAAATCTAGTCTGAACCTTTGCATACAAGCTTGCAATTCAGGCACTCCACAGTGGCAACGTTTGTATAACAGATTAAGAAGTTGGCCTCCCCTGACATCATTACATTCAATCTCCACGACAAACTCAGAAAGTGGTGCCAGCAGCATATCAAACTGCAAGACAAAAGTAAATAACTCCACTGAAATGCACAGAAAGAAAAAAGTAAGTACAAAGTTCTTAAGAGAATTGACAATAAAAGCCAAAACTCAATAAGGTTCTTCATTGTCTTTTCATGAAAATTAAGGACACACATACTAATAAACAGCCAGAATGATGGTCTTCTTTTTAATTATCTTACATGGGTTTCTGAAAAATATAATTTTTGTTTGATGAACTGCTCAGTGAAAAAAAAAAAAAAGAGTTTGTACTTGTCCATTTTCATGCTTATGGTTATGCTTTCTGTCATCTAGAGAAAAGGGGGGAAAAAAAAAGCAGCCAAGCAGTAGAAAAACTAACGTGGTTTCATCTCACCAGGCATAATCCACATGTTGAACTAAATCCAAACTCCGAACCATGAGTCCACAGTCCATCAGAAGAGGCAAGAACTAAACCACATAAGAAACTACTTGTAGACTACCAATCCAAAAATAATTTTATTGTTGAGAGGAATCCAACTGACAAAAACAGAAAGCTATTCCAACAATTACTGATAATCATGACCTGTTCCAAGTAATGCCTGCCAGATAAATATATAAATACCAATGCAACGTTGACATCAATCCATGCCTCAAAACAAATCAACTAACCTCGTAGAGACCTTTAGTCACAGTTGCCAATATGGGTACAGGATCAGCTAAGACCTGCTGTTCAACTTGTAGGACGGCAGATCTGTACACTGACAGTATCTCGGCAACTCCATTAGCTATTGCTTTTCGATACACACTCGGCATTTTATTTTCGACCTTCAAGGATACGGGAGCCTGATTTTGAACATTCCCATAGGTGATCCATGCCACATTTGGGTTGCGTGACTTTGCAACAAATTCAGTGAGCTTTCTGTAATAAAGCCCCAGGCAGACAAGCCTTTCGATAACATCCCTGCAATTATAAATACAATAACTTAGAAATGGACGTCCGAGAGAAAAAATGATGACCTAGGAGAAAAATGATACCACAAGGATAACTAATTTGGTTTGTCACTCATCCATGATTTTCTAGAATTCTGTGTTCGATTTGAAGCATTGAGTGACTCAAAGCACTTGTAGGACAAGGTTGATTAAAAGAACCAAGTTCGAGGGTTTCAAATAAACCACCATAAAAAAATCAACATGACTTACACTAAGAAAATATGATGCGGAGAAGCTCAACACCTCGAAATAGATACAACCACAAACAGGGACCAAATTTTGACAAGCAACAAAATCCAATTGAACCATTGCACCAGCAAAGGGATGATAACAATAATTAGGGTTTACCTTTCAGACGGCTGCACGAACGCCAGATCGGGAGCGAGTTTGAACACGACCTTGCCAGATTCATCCTTCTGCTTGATCACAAAATCCCCTGTGTGGCCGAGCAGAGCAAGAAGGACCTCGTGCAGCATCCTCTCGTCCCTCCTTTCTCCCACCTCTTCCCTTCCCTCTCTGACAACTCTCCCACTTCTTCCCTCCTCTTTCCTCTCTGTCCAAATGAATCAATCAGGTAGCGTTTAGCAGCACCAGGATTAAAATCCTGGGATCAAATCTCATAATTTTAATCCTGGAATCAAGGAAGTAGGGACTAGGGATTTGAATCCCCCTTCCAGAAATAGGATGTGTTTGTTTGACCTGGATTTTAATATCCTGGATTTCAATCCAGTGTTTGTTGAAGCTTTGGAAAAAAAATTGAATGTTGTGAACTTGTTATATAACAACCAACATGAAAACATGTTGAAGAAAACAACTGACTTGGAGCAACTAGTCGGTGCTTGTCCTTTTAGAGCCTTCAACAAATGTTATACCTTATCATATCCGCAAAATTAAAGAAGCATCAAAATAAAGGTAAGAGGCGAACATGGAACTCAGCAGCAATATAGGCATATATTCAAACAGAAACTAAATGTGAGATTGATCTGATTCATATGCAATGATTGAGTAAATGGTATCTTTAAAAAGAGAATAAAATGTGTAAACATAGATCTAGTGGCACTGGTGGTGCACTAGTAACAATGAAGGAAATTATGCTTGAAAGATGTCATTGTAAATGCTGAATGAAATTATGCTTGAAAGCGAAGAGAGCTGTCCCAAGACTAAGATGATCGTATTGCATATGAGCAGAGCCCCACCATCACACTGTCCTAGCTCTTTTGCACTTTCGATCCTGGTTTAGTATCATAAATTTATCATACTATCAGAATATGTGTATCGTAGAGCATAACTTATAACTTGTAAAATATATACTATCCAAAATATACATCAATGCAAACAAGACTGTATAGATCAAGCCAAGCCAAGCAGTTCTACTCAGCTCATGCAGATGTGCCAACAACGGAGCCGGAAGAAGCATATTCAAGCTGCCATTTGGAGACCATGGGAGTGTCAAAATCAAGATTATAATCATGCCAAATAAATTTCAGTACAATGTTAAAATCAAGTAAAAAAGTCTGGAGAAGAACCATTCGATCTTCTGCAGAATGCAAACCGATATCTGATTTACAAAAGCCCGTGCAATATACGCAATGCCTCTTTTTTATACATTAGAATATTACAAAGGAAACCTGGAAACAGTATTAGACAACGAGAGAAAAATCGTTTACAAACGAGGCCCTCTACCTGCACAGGAGAAGAACTGCAATCCGTAATAAACATACGAAAGCCATCTCAAATGCTATCAAAGTCGCCACAACAAAGCACGCAGAATAACATGTTTAACTACGGAACCTTCAAAAAATCGAACTTCAAAAAAAAAAAAAAAAACCATAAATTTGATTGCAAAACAAAACCCTAGATTATGTTCTCCAGAACATAAACAACAACAAACCCAACGATGGGGAGGCAGAGCGAGATTCACTTACGATTAGTGGAGCCAAACATTTTGACTGAAGAAAACGGGATGTTTCCTTTGGCCCCACCAACTAAATATATAGACAAATGACTCAAAAGAACCCAGAAGAAACAGAAATAAGAAAAATAACAAATCGATCTTATGCGCTCTCAAAACCGCGTACCGAAGGCTTCACCAATGTCTGCTTAAATTTCATGCATAGAGAAATTCAGAGTGTAGAAGGAGCAAGAGAGACCGACTTTACCTCGTGTCCGGATCTCTTATCATGATAGGGTGGGGAAAAAAAACCGAAAAGAGAGGAAGAAGAACGGAGAAGAACAATAAAATCTAGGAACTGAGTATAAATTTAAGTAAAGGTTCAAGAAATTCAAGTCAAGCTAGGGTAGCACTCCACACCTCATCCGATCGGTAGTGGGCAGCCTCTCAATCGCCGCCCATCTCAGAGCCTCCTCGTCGTCCTGATTCGCCCTCAAGCTCCTCTTGAACACGTCCCAGGATCGATCTCCTCCAAACCTCCCTGAAACACCAGTCATTGTCTTGTCGGAGTGAGGGAGGAGCGACGACTAGAAAAACAAACCAGGGAAAGAGAAACGACCAAAGAAAAAAAACAGAAAAAAAAAGAGAAGTGACTGATCTTACTGGAAACCGGAGGCGTCACGCTGCCGACGAACCTCTCTCTCTCTCTCAGCAGAGATGATGCTGTTGCCTCTAGAGGCAGACAAGAGAAAGACGGGAGGCGGGAGACGCGAGAGAGCAACAATGGGCAAAAGGATTTTTCTCGCCAAAGAGTCGGGGTTCGGCTTTTTTCCGATAAACCTTTTTCCGATTTCAACAATTTTGCGCGGTAAAATCTTCCTCGTTTGTTGAACAGCAGAAAATCCGTACCAAACTGAAAACCTTTCCAGGTTGCATAATGTCTTTCCTTGCGGGTAAACATGCAGGAAACTCGTTATCTTGACGAATTGACATTATTACAGATAAATGCAAGAAATGGATAACACCAACGCAAACCATGTCATATGTTGGAGATGCTTCCAAAATGGGCAAAGTGTCTCCACCTTTTTCCTAGAGTTTTTTTTAGTCATTCGTGAATTTAGATACTATCAGATCATGGATGTTTTTTATCTTAATTTTTTGTTATCCTATAAAGTTTAAAGGAAGAACGTCCATGACAATTAAATGGATGCGACCTCCAACATCAATTTAGCGGTCTATAGGATGGTCTTCAAGGTATCTACCAAGTTATTTTGTGAGCAATATATATCAATTAGTAAGGCAACTGTTAGTACCCGACCGGTTGTGACTAGAAAGTCTGAACCAATCGTAAACTTAGTTCTCAAGACTTACTTGAGGAGTAATTTAAAAACCAAAAATCCTAAACAAATTAATACAAAAATCTATTCGGCCGGACAGGACCCCGGCGCAAAACCCAATAGGGCAGGAATACAAGAATGGGTAACCCGAAAATCTAACTAAGGTCAACCTACTACAAGAGATTAGAGGGTGAGAGGCCTTACAAAATGCGTGCGATACAAGGTTCAAACCACTCACAACTCACTCAACAAACCATGCAAACCACGACTAACGAACAAACCACGCCCGTGCCCAATAGGGAGGTCACGCTCTCTGTAGTCGTGTCCTTGGCGCGTACGTCTCAGAGGTACCACGGTCAAGACCAAGGCCGAAGCCGGGCTAAAGCAGTAAAACAAACAAACTATATGCTTCCCTAAACAATAAGCAAATAACAACCGCCTCGGAATCTACAAGGGGGAAAAAGGACGATACCGACCAAGGAGACCTTGGCTATGCCGGATAAGGGACCGCGGGGTGAGAACCAAGCCCCGGGTATTACAGCTCACGGTTCTAGAGAGCCAACTGATGAGAGCTTCCACATCGAGCTTGCGTGAATGAAGGAGTGCCGGCGATGAGGGCGCGGGTGCGGGCAACCGCCTATTGCTTAGCGCCGAGAGAGCGACCGCCTGTCGCTAGAGGAGCGGCCTAGGGTGCCGCCGAGGGGGGCTGGAGTCGGGAAGCGACAATGCCGACCTGCCTTACTTCAGATGTGTGGCTCGGCCACGTAGGTCAGAATAGGAGTCCGACGTGCAAGAGAAGGCCGAGGAGGAGTCGAGAGACTAGCAAGGAACTAGCTCACGCAACTTGACCTAGGCCAAGCTAAGGCTCGGGTGGGCTTGGAGCGAATGGGCTCTATAGGATGGTAGGGTCTAGTCAAGATAGGATTAGGGCTCGGGTAGGCCAAGTTTGGATGTGCTTAGGTGAGGTAAGAGGGTGCCTAGCTAATAGGTGGGCTTAGTCGGGTAGGCTAGGTAAGAGTGAGCACTAAGCTCGGGAGTGGTCAAGCTTGACCAAGATGAGGGTCGGGTTTGACTAAGGGAGGTGGGCTTAGACTAGGTTGGACCGAGTGAAGTGGGTCTGGGGAAGTAGGTCAAGTGGGTCCCGTGAGGTAAGCTCGGGGCTTCTAGGGTTTAGCTTAGAAGGGAGGAGGAGACGGCGGCTAAGATATACCTAAAACGGCTAAGGCAACAAGTGGGTTGCCGGTTTAGGACAAGGGGCCGAAAATGAAGGAGTTACCTAAGGGGGAGAACGGCGCGCGAGGTGACCTAGAGGGGTTAGGGTTTCACTTGGCTGGTCTTGCCAAGGAGGAGCGCCGGATGCTTGCCACGTGGCAAGATCTAGGGCTGAGAAAGAGAACACTAGAGGAGAGTCTAGCGATAAGGCAAGGAGGATCGGCTCTGTCCTAAAGAGTAGGAAGAGGGATTGCATGAGATCAAGGGGATTTGGGCGTGGGCCCGAGTGATTTCCTCAATCTCTCTCGAGGGCTAGGATGGGGACACGTGGAGGTGATGGAGGGATGATAGGGGCTGCGGTTAGAGCAGGGGCAAATTAGGGAAGAGGGCTGGTGACAAAGATGGAAGGGCTAAGGGCGGCAAAGGGGGGTTTCCACAAATGATGGAAAGCTTCACACGGATTGGTAAGGGGGATGTCGCGTGGCACCACGTGGGACCAGGTGGGATGGCAGATGACGTGGCATTGGGCTGAGGGGATGAAGACACGTGGACGTGATGAACGGCTAGGGCAAAGGGGCGACTAGTGTTGACTTGACAAATGAATGAAAATAAGGAAAGTGGAAAGCAGCGGCTAGGGGTTCCAAGAAAGGTGGAGCGCGTGATCCGAGGAGGATCTCGGCTGGGACACGTGGAGGTCGGCTGGGGAACGGCTTAGGGAAGGTGGCTGAGGTGGTGACCTGTGGAGGAAGCGACGGCCAAGATGGGAATGAGGTGGACTTTCCCGAATTAGACTGGAGGCAAAGGATGGAGCTCGCACAAGTGCCGGCGGCTAGGGTTCCACGCTTTGCAACTTTTGACCAAGATGCCCTTGGAGAACTTGGATGGGACTTGGCGGGAAGGAGGGCAGATCGGTCCTTGCTGGCCGGAAGTTGCAGCGGCGGCCGGAATTGAGCCGAACTTGAGTTCTAGCGGTTCTAAATGTGCCCGTTTTTTGATATGTTGATATTCTTCTTGGGGCGATTCCAATGAGCTATGTTGCAGCACCAAATAACGTCCGGATGGTACTCTTTTGCTCGTTTTTAGGCTGCTGGACTGAACCTCTTCTAGGAAAGCCGATAGTGGTTTTGATGGCTTATATGCCCCAAAACAACACCCGATCTTCTTCCTATTGGCTTGGAGAGTACTGAGGAGTTGGTAGTCTAATCCAAGCGGAATAAGAGATGTTCCGAGGGAGGGACACCGTGAGAATCCAGATCTAGCGCTCGGGTTTGCCGAGAGGGAGACTTAGCCCGCGGGTGAGGCGCCCAAAGCCAACAAATCTTAACCCAACTAGGAGTTCAACCAAAATCCGAGGGACTAACCTTTGTAAGCCGTCTTTGTTGAAGTCGTCGCCGTCTTCAACCTTCCCGATGGAGGATCGGCCTCTCAACTTCCTTGTGGTAGGGAAGAAGGCACTGAATACTCACTTGAACTTCGAATGGAGGGGAACACCGTGGTCACGAGGAAGTCTTCACCGCCGGAGCCGTGGAGAACACCTTGAGTCGTCGATCCTTGGGCCTTTGTCTACGAGGACGCCGGAACACCAATGAAGGTTATGGGTGAAAAGGGAGACGCCTTGGGGGTAGAGGGCGTGAGGAGGGAGAAGGCACACACGCTCGTGAGAGGGAATGTGGGAGACGAGAGGGAGAGAGCCTCAAGAGAGGAGAGAGAGTAAAAAGTCTCAAATGACTTGATTAATTCCAAAAAACATACATTACACAAGGATCCAAAACAATATATACATCGCCTAAGTGGACTCGGTTCACAAGCAACGAACTGGTTCCTCTACCCGAGACCCAATTACAAAACGATACAGGAAACAACCCGCCCTGCTAGGTCTAAACTAGAAATCCAAATCCAAATTAGGCCTGGGCGTTGGGCCGGGCCTGGGCCGAGGAATTTACTTATCGGGCCGGACTTCAGCGAGCCCGGCCCGGCCCGAGATCTTAACGGGCCGGGCCTGGGCCGAGGAATTTACTTATCGGGCCGGACTTCAGCGAGCCCGGCCCGGCCCGAGATCTTAACGGGCCGGGCTTGGTTATCACTTCTCTGGCCCGGCCCGACGGCCTGTTAGAAAATTTTAGGTCAGATTCCCGCGCGGCCGGCTCCCCTTCTTAGTTCTTGCTTCTTTCACTTTCTGTTTTCACGTTTTCGCCTTTTCGTTTTTCCTTTTTCATTGTCCATCTGTTCGAGGTTAGAGGATTCGAGGGAGGCAGGCATACTCGCAGTCGCAGAGCCAGGGAGAGACTTGGAGTCGTGGTCCTCTTGGAGAGATTTAGAGACCGTGTGCCCGGCTGCCCGCCACCGTTTCCACTGTTCCACAATCGATACCTGATACCCAGCCACTCAGCCAGTCCGCCACCGCCACTGTCTCTGCTCCTTGTCCTCAGATATCTGTACCCCGGTTAGTTTGACTATGCTTCAATGTTAACCCGTTTTATATTTTCCCATTATTTGTTTGAGCAGTTTCTTTACGTTGTTGGGAAGCTTGAACTGGTTATGTAATTGATATCATATAAGTATATAACCAAGCAACTGAAAATAATTGTTGAGTCTGTTCCTGGATCATGCGAACAGTGGTTCTGTTTTCTCTCCGTACTTCGTTTCTCAAGCAAGAAAGAGCTGCTTTTGATGTGCGTCTAATTGGTAAAAGTTACAATATTACATTAATTTGGCCCAATGTGGCCAACTCCTCTTCTCTCATAGGCTCTATTCAATGGTATAGTTGCTTCGTTGTTCAATTTTTCATGCCATATTCATGTCTTTCAGCTTCAGGTCTTTCACTCTTTCTTCCTAAATGAAGGAACCAGTACACCCAAGTTTGTGTGCATGCATTTGTTTCTTTCTTCAGACTCAATGCATTGTGACCTTGAACAGCAGTTGCCATTCTGTCCCTTTTCCAAGCCACTACCTATACAGTCATGTCCCTTTCCACCATTTCATAGGAAGGATTAATCTCAGCCATCCACTACCTATTCATTGGATTTTCCGTCTTCCTAGAAACTAGAAAGTGATGTTTAGTAAATGCACTTGTTTTTGGTACTTGATCTGAACATTGTAATGTCATATGGTTCTGTATAACTACTTGACTGGTTATCTCTTCTATTTGCAGGCACAAGACTCAGCAGCACATAGGTCATTTGGTTAAAGAAACTTCTGCAAAGCTTAAAGCAGCTAGTGAAACAGATCAGCATGCTGAAGTTAGTGTGAGTATCAGGCTCTTAAACTTCATTTGTTGTCATGATTCTTCAGCACCTTCTAGTTGGTATTTCTTGTTTCTTCAAGCTCATGCAATGATGTTTGACCTAGAACTAGAAGTACTGTTGCTGCCTTTCTCTCATCATGTTTTGCATTTAAGTTATTCCAATTGAAGAGTAGTAGCTATCCTCTATTTTATCAATTCAATGATTCATAAATGCTCTCAAGTATTGGCCTTCAGCTTATCAATTCAATGATTCATACATTTATCAAGTTTGACAGCCTCTTATATTGATACAGATTGGCAGTTGCACTCTCACATACTTAATTTTATGCATGTGCCTCCACCACATAATGCAATTTGTATATGTGATACTTTAATGGAGTGCATTACTACTAAGTGGGGAATTCATTTGAAGTTGTTTTCTGTCACTGCTGATAACTGTTCAACTAATGATAGTGGAATAAGTTTATTTAGAATGACCGTAGAAAGGAAAAATAATATTTCATTTCCATTGAGAGGGGAGTGCTTTCATATTCGTTGTGGTGCACATATCATAAATCTGATAGTTAAAGATGATATAAATGATATGGATGATACAATTTCAAAAATTCGGGACAGTGTCAAATATGTAAGGGGATCACCAAAACGACTTCATGCTTTCAAAAAATGTGTGAAGAGAATGAGTTTGGATGAGAAAAAAGGCTTAAACTATGATGTTCCTACTCGATGGAACTCTACATTTATGATGTTGAGAGATGCATTATTATTCAAAGATGTCTTTCAATATTTGGCTTCGTGTGATCCTAGTTATACATGTTTGCCTTCTGAGGATGAGTGGTGTCATGCATCAGATTTATGTCAGTTTTTAAAGGTTTTCTATGATGCAACAAATTTATTCTCTACCACCAAGCAAATAACAACTAATCTTGTATTTGAAGAAATCGTATCAACTTATCATCATTTGTGTAGGCATCGTGGTTCATCAAATGAACATATAAGGGCATTGACATGCAAAATACAAGAAAAGTTTGACAAATACTTCAAGGGCTACAATATTCTCTTTGCAATTGCAGTTGTTTTGGATCTTAGGTTCAAGTTGTCATACTTGAAGTATTTCTTGGAAATTTAGATAAACTTGATGCAGTAGTAAGATATGAAACTATAGAGAGCACTCTTCATGAATTGTGTGCTAAGTACAAAAATATGTATGAGGATAGTGACACATGTAATATGGACAGGGCCAATGTATTCACTAGTATTATGATTGCAGTGGAAGAGTATAAAAGTTTGTCTAGATGTGGGTTTAAAGCATATGTCAACTTTGTATCTCTTGTAGTGGTTCACACGGATCTAGACAAATACTTGATTGATCCACTAGAAGAAATTACAAGTAATGCAGAGTTCAACATATTAGCTTGGTGGAAGACCAACGAAAACAAATATAAAATTCTAGCAAAGATGGCTCGTGATGTGTTGGCTATTCATGTATCTACAGTAGCTTTAGAATCTGCATTTAGTACAACAGGAAGAATTCTCAATGATTATCGATGTTCGACTACTCCTAAAAATGTAGAATCATTAATATGCACACAAAGTTGGATTCGTGATGCAAGCAACTTGTGTGAAAGGTAAGATGTTAATGCTTCATAGTTTATACATATTAACTTAATAGTGTGCTTCAATTAATAAGTGTCTTTGTTACAGTTCTCAGGATGCAGAGTACCATTATAATGATGAATGTTAATCGAGTGCATGCTTATTATGGTAATGTTTTTAATTAATGCTTCGTATTCTATGAAGACAAGTACATGTTAATTTTTATTAACATTTCTTTTTCATGTTAAATTGCAGATGGACATTCCAAGGTACAACCAGGAACTCTTCTAAGAATATTAGAAGATGAAGTAGCACTTACATCAGAGATTTGTCTAGGTATGCACGTATGAAACTGATAGCTCTTGTGTATTATTTCTTTGTGACAGGGATTGTCTAGCTTAAGTTAATATATGATGGATATCTTTCTATTATACAATCTTAGGTTTATTTTTTTTTGTCATCTTCTCAAATTTTGTTGTTCTTTCAGGGGAATTAGATATTTGTAGCAAGATTGCACAAATTTCTTTGAAGACAAGCTGGATTCATGAAGGTTGCAATGCGTTGAAGACAAACGAAGCTTGTAGATATTAGGTTGAAATTCCACATGATGGCTTGTTTTTCACTTGACTGCTTCAGTATATTGTTATAAATTGAACATTTTTGTTTTGAATGTCCTTGTAGATTATACATCTCTTGCTTTGAATGGGCATATGTCACAAAAGCTGCTTGGCTGGGTTTTATAGGCTTGGTTGTTTGCTACTTTACTTACAGCTTAAATGTTGAATATTGCATTGCTTCATTGCTTGCCAGACTGGCCACTTTGTAACTTTGGTGAAATTAGTGACAAAGAACAATGACTGAAGGCTTAAAATTGGTGGCTTATTGACTCGATCTATAACTAAGCCATGTTTGTAATAGGCTGAGTGCAGAAAGATGGCTCTCTTGGCAGCTGTGGCCATTGTCCCATCTTTTACAGGTACCATCTTTCTTGTCTAATGGTGATATCCACATAGACAGACAGAGTCTGTTGGTAGATCTGCTTATCTTGTTCGTTGGATGTCTAGTTTGTTTTTGGCTTCTTTTATCGGATACAATTTTGAATTTTCTTGTTTGTGTCGAATGAAAGGCTGTGACAGGGATTGAGGAGCGGAAATTGCATACATTTCGTGGGAGTTCTTTTTTGTTTTGTTCTCAAATGCACGCGGGTATGCGTGCAAGTATTCATGCTTCCTTTGAATTCGTGTTTCAGGCAAGTTGCTATATTTCCTTCCGCCCATTTTCTAAAAGGTTGCATAGGTACTACACCTGCAATTAGCCAATTATGTCTATTCGTGTTTCAGCCTTTCAGGCCTTTCTATACTTTTGTTTGTACAAACTTCTTCTATGTTATATGCCCTTTGCTCAGCCAGTTATGTGGCTGTTGAACCAAACTTTTTCGAATCTCTATCTTTGGGCATGGCTTTGTTGTGTTACAGTGCTTAAAATTTACTGTTATATGTTTCTGTTCATGTGCTTGTAGCAGGAATTGTTCTCCACTGGAAATCAGGCTCCAGCCTTTTTTGCTTTACCTCAACAAATACTTCCATTATGTTTGACTATATACCGTTCTAGTGCTTGTATGCGTCTGTGCACACAAACTGAATATGATTGCAGCTGCGGTGAACATGAGTTAGTAAGAATCGATGCATATGTTTCTCCTAATGCTCGAGTTGGATCTCAAATCATGCCTATTGGCTGTTTAAGAAGGAAGCTAAGAAGCCCTCATTGTAGACCTATAGCCGGCCCGCCCGACCCGGCCCGGCCCGGCCCGACAACATTAACGGGCCGGGCCCGGGCCGGCAACAAATCAGACGCCTTACGCTTCCTGCGACTGGGCTCAGCCTGTTCGGGCTCGTTTGGGTTCGGACCTCCAAGTGGGTCCATAACAGCAACATAGATACGAACCAAGCATAACCATCACCCCATTAATATTGTCAGTGTTGTTTGGATGGTTAACATTTAAGAATTATAACTACAAAATTTATGGCGGGAGCATTAGCAATAATTTGTAATGTTTTTTTAAAAATATGATATGGCATGACCATCTATTGTGTCGAGCGGAGCGAGATTCAGTGGGATTGTGTTTGACCTAGGCACTGGGCCAGCCTGGCCCGATAAGAGCCGGGTCCAAGTCGGCCCAATGTCTGAAACTCGAGCTGCTTGAGCCTGATGCTTGAAACCCGAGCTCGGACCCAGTTCGATTATAATACGAAACAATTTTTAAAATACAAATTTATTTTTAATAATAAAATTATTATTACCAAAATAATAATAATATTTAAAATTTATCGAACCATATCAGACTAACGCAAGCTGGCCCGAGTATCAGGTACGTGTTGGGTACCCGGCCCGATGCCCAGATTTAGATTGTGCACGTGGATTTTGTTAGCAACTCGGACCTAACCCACTACAGTTAGCAACTCGGACCCAGTCCATTGCAGTGCGGCCGCAAGTCATTGTTCACCCTTGTGTAGGAAGGCAAAAAATTGCCTTAAAAGCGGTTAGTGCATGATGACTTGTGCATGTAACAACATAAAAAAAATTCATGATATCACCTTTTTTTTTCATTGCAGTTATTCCTTAAGCAGGGATAGCGTTAGAAAATTTTCATAAAAATGTCGAAGGATAGTTTCAAAATTTGAACAGGAACCGTAATATAGCTTTTAGATAGGTTGAAATTCATTGGTACAATTACATGTTTTTTTTTAACAAAGGGCCATGGCCCCTACTGCCTTCCTTGGCTCTTCCCAGATGCGCTAATTTAAAGGTAGAGCCATAAAATTCTGGCGAAGATGCACACTCTAAATTTTAAAATTCACCAATATTAAATAAAAAAAACTTAAGTAATCAATATGAAAATAAAACTTTTTGGAAGGTCCTTACAGATAATTGCCTACACTGAACCAACTTCTGCCTCCACTCCTACATTTACTTAACTTTAAATGACATGTTAGTGTATTAGCATTTGTTCGTTAGGTCTGTAAAGAGAATCACAAACATTGTACTTCTTCACAAGCAAAATTAATTTAAACAATTATAAAGTTCAGTAATACAATAACAGATGTTTTTTCATATCAAACGCCACTGAGACTCCAAATCCAACTCTATCAAGTTATTTTATTCCTACGTTAATTCTAAAACCAATACGATGCAATTACCACATATTAACGAGTTTTAAAATTTTTATAAAATCCTGCAAAACCAGTTTATATCTAAAAATTAAAGTACAAACATGTCCCAACACTCAAGAGTAAAAATAGAAGTCAGCTCTAGGGTACTTAAAATTTATAGACCTCGCAATAACGGTCAAGTATTTCATTTTTCATAGGGATAATTTTGGAGGCTCAAATACTAACTTAAGGTTATAAAGACATTGACTATAACTACAAACATGTTCATTTGCGATTCAAATTTCATAAGAAAATAATAGATCTAACATTTTTTTTCAGATTTTTAATTACTTAAACTTTTTTTTTTTCCATATTCATGATTTCTTTAATTGATAAGTATCATGTTCCACTCAAGATGACAGTACAGAATCAAGAAGCATACGTATGAGTTCGACCGAACAGAATCTTCGGGCTAGACCGAACCTACCGACCGGTTATTTGGATGGTTAGGTGACCATGGACACCCCTCCCCAAAAACGGGCTTCACCACATTGTCAACAGCAGGCTGCCAGAGGGGAAGAAGGTCCGAAGGAAGGACCGACAGGTGAAACTGCATTTATTTAACCAATTAAGTTTGGTGAAGGACATAATCGTCATCGAAAAGCTTTGAATTTTAGCTGCAGCGGACCAGGGGCTTGACCGGTGAGCCCACATATATCACATGGTCCGACGCGTGGCTATGGAGGTCAGGTCCTACGAGTCCAAACTCTATGGGATTAGATGAAGTTGTAAAGAAAATGGATCCGATATTGGGCCGAACTTTATATATATATATATATATATATATATATATATATATATGATATTGGGCCGAACCTTATATATATATATATATATATCGAGGTTTTGAGACGTTTTTTATGAAGACCTTTGAGATAAAATAAGAAAATTATTTAATGCGGATTATTTTGACGTTAAAATAGTTTTAAAACAAACAAACTGCCGGGAAGCAGACTACACGGCACCAACCCGCTGAGGCAGACGGGTTCCGGATCTCCAACCAGTTAGAGATCCAAGATCCAAAATCATGGTAGGTAGGCTGCCCGGTCCGTCTACCAAGAAAGTTAGCGAAGCCAAGCAACGAACAGAGTCGCAGAACAGAAAGAAAATCGCAGGGAGAGAGGCAGAGGAGAAGGCGGCTCTCCGATTCACCACCTGACCTTCACCCTCTCCCATTCATATAAACCTATTGCTCCTCCATCTCTGTGCACTCAAGCGTCCTTCGCGCTCCTTCTCCTCTCAAGCAGAAGAAACTCCCCACAGAATTCGTAGACATTTCTTCACCAGAATGGAGCACGCCATTGCCAACCCACAGGTTGAAGAGGAGAAGCAGCAGCAAATGGTGGCGGTTCTTCCATTTGGGTCGCTCTCCCTCTCGCTTTCCTCCGCCATCGCTCCGCAGTTCACTTTCACCAAGCCTGCCGCCAGCAGTCACCTCTCCCCACCAACCGCCTCCTTCAAGCTATCCTTCTCCACCCCCAACCTCTCCATCAGGTCCTCTCTGTCTTCCTCCGCTTTCTTCACCCCTTCTCCGAGCCCACTCCGTCGCAGTTCTGGCCTGAGATCCGCCTTCTCCTCGTCCACGATCGCTAGTCCGCTCCGCCACCTCCCTGGCAACTCCGACAACTCCCCTGGCGGCGCCTACGGCAGGAGAAACACCATCGTCTGGTTCAGGAACGACCTCCGAGTCCACGACAACGAAGCCCTCAGCTCTGCTGATTCCGAGTCCCTGTCGCTCCTCCCCGTCTTCGTTTTCGACCCCGCGGAGCATGAAAAGCCGGCGGCCGGAACCGACAGGAACGCCTCCGCCCGGGCGGCTTTCCTCATTCAGGCCGTCGCCGACCTGCGCCAGAGCCTCAAGAAACGGGGGTCCGATCTCGTGGTCAGGGTCGGGAAGCCGGAGAAGGTGCTGGTGGAGCTCGCCAGAAACGCCGGCGCCGACGCCGTGTTCGCGCACCGTGAGGCGATCAATGGTGAGGTGAAGGCTGAGGCGACCGTCGAGGCGGCGCTGTCGGAGGAAGGTGTGGAGACCAAGTGGTTCTGGGGGAGCACCCTCTTCCATCTCGACGACCTCCCATTCAAATTGGAACAGATGCCGGCTAATTTCGGTGGGTTCAGGGAGAAGGTCAAGAAAATGAAAGTGAGGAATACGATCGAGGCCGCCGACAAGTTGAAGGGTTTCCCGGCGACGAACGAGGAGATCGAGCCAGGCCGCATTCCAACTCTCTCTGACCTGGGACTCAGCCCACTTGCAGCTCAGGTTCTCCCTTCATTTCTTCCCATCAAATCTTTTTTTTTTTTTGTTTCTGAAATTTTGCCTTTATGGGTGTTAGTTTTTTTCTTTGGTCTGTGTCGCCTTCAATACCGGTCGCAAGATTTCAAACACGTATTATATTTTTGTCTTCATTGCGTATATTTTTTTTTGGGTACATCTTCATTGCGTACAAACACTACTGTTTAGTTTTACGCTGTCAAAATGCATAGAACCAAAAAAGCAGGCCTAAACGATACTTATCCTTCTATTTAACGTCTACTTGGTTCCTTTCTTGCTTCCAATTTATTCCTCTGATCCTTCTAGTTTATCCATAGTTTGGACAATCAATTAAGCTGCAAAACAGTTCCTAAGCATTGTTAGCTTCTTAGCAATTTGAATAAGCAAGTTGGTCAATTTGCAACACAGAAGTGTAAATTTACGAGCTATAATTTGGCAATAGAATTGCTAATCTGAGAATCTCGGATAATTAGTTGGCTGATTGATCAGTGATAATGCAGAACTGGCGGAGAATATTCTCCATTGATGGTCTTTTCAATCATGGTGGTTACCTTTCGTTTTCGCGCAGGGTGGAAAGGCGGCAGCAGTTGGTGGTGAGACCGAGGCATTGCAGAAGCTGAAGAAGTTGGCAGCAGAATGCCAGGCCCAGTCTTCCGGCAAGAATGCTTCCAAGAACAACATCTATGGTGCTAACCTCTCCTGCAAAATCTCACCGTGGTTGGCTACTGGCTGTATCTCTTCGCGCCAGATGTTCAACGAAATTAAGAAGAGCGCCATGAGGTATACCTGAACAACATCTACGTCTTCTTGATTCGGTGAAATTTGTTTGGAATCTGACTATCGATCATGCTTTTGCTAGTTCCGTGAGCGCTGCCATGAAGAACGGCGATTGGCTGATGAATGAGTTGATAGAGAGGGATTTCTTCAGGTGAATTTGAAGTTGCAGATTGATTTCGTTGGAAGTTAAAGCTTCTTATGCTGCTGCTTCATTTTTTGCGTGTCTGGTTTCAGGTTTGTCACTAGGAAGTACAGCGCTGCCAAGACACTTACTGCTGCTCCTGCTACTGCTTGCGCTGGTGCTGTCGCATAAAACTGGCTCCGTGATTCGAAAATTGCAACGAAAGGTTTAGAGATGCTTCACGGTCTTCTGTTAGCTGACGTGAAGATTATTGGCAGGAAAGCTCATTGTGATTATCTGTAGCAACGATCTCTCTTTGTAGAGCTCGTGTTGTTTTTGCCGTCTTTTTTTCTCTTTTAGAAATAGTGTCGATGGGGGAGAGCATCTTCTCAAAATAAAAAAAGCTGTGCTGTGTGACCTTCCCCGTTCATCTGTATCCCAGGTTAATGGAGGAGGAAGTCAAAAGATCGAAATCTTTGTGTTCACGATTATTTGCATAAAAGCTGCTTTAATGCTCATTTCAACCTCGCAAATTCGAAGCTATTGTTGAGGCGAGAGCCCGTGCAATGCTGCATGTCGTAAGTCGGCACGAGCCTGCTTAACCTTCTGCCCGTCAATAAAGAAGAAGCTAGAAAGTTAGCTAAGGTCGGTGCTCATGACTCGTTGGTAGGGCTGTACACGAACTAGAGTCAGACCTCGAGCTCGATTAGCTTGACTTGACCCAATTCATGTATTACTCGGTTCGGTTAGGTCAGCTATATAACTCAACTCGAGATGGCTATGTAGCATGACTCGTTTAAGTTACTTGTCAACTTCTTATTTAACTTGATCGCTTTCCTTGGTTTTCAGTTTGGAAATTACAAAGAAAAAAAAACCACCTAGATTAAGCCAGTTTACTCAAACTAGACTCATGTACAAGCTCTTGACTAAGTTCAAGTCGAGCTCTAATAGGCTTAACTCGTTGTACAGCGCTACTCATTGGAGTCCAGAAAGTTGGAAATGATTTTGAATCCAGGTATCTCACCATGTAGAGTAGAATCCCCCACGGTAGAAACTTCATGGTCTCCATCAGGAAGAGCCGCATTTCTTTTTCAGCTGCTTTGCTAATAGCAGGTGTTGAACGCTATGGCGCCGTGCGCAGTGGCAGCCTGGCAAGAGGGCCGGCAGAGGGCCCGAGCATGGTATGCCTATGCACACGCCCCAGTCTCGGCTCTATGCAAGGATTGGCTTGGCTTCAGTTTGGGAAATATAGAGCTAGGGTAACTGGGCCCGCCGCATGTACGAAATTCCGAGGGGCTAGGGATTAACAATTCGCCTTTTCGGAAACTTTGGAAGCACAGTTTGTTTAGTTTTTGGTTTGATAACAAGGAACGTATGGGGCAACTAATATGTAAATAATCAAGTGGCACTAACAAGCAATTGCGTGTCCAATCTCACGCAAGCCAGCATGCGCCTCAAAGCTCATGCTGAAATGTCTTTGATTGGAAAACATTAAGGGCAATTTGGTATTAGGAACAAGGAATGAGTATTGAGGTAATTTTATGAAACACTACAAGTGTCATATATGAATCTATCCTAATTTTTACTTAAATTTATAAAACACTCACATATTGTTTTGAATGCTTGAGATCAATTTGAGATATTTATCATTTTATTGAATAAAAACGACCAATGCCTATCCTAATTTTTGCTTAAATTTATAAAACACTCACATATTGTTTTGAATGCTTGAGATCAATTTGAGATATTTATCATTTTATTGAATAAAAACGAGTAAACGACCAATGCCTCTAGAAGGGACCGATTCAAACCCAATATCAAATCACGTCCGAGACAGGATGCAAGTATGGTGGGGTGAGTTTGCACTTCATATAAGGGAAGTTGGGTGTTTGATAGGTAGACCACTTCCGCCAGTGTGCTGCTTTAATAGTCATTCGGTGAAGATTATTCCCACCGTGCTGTGCAGCAACAAACACGAGTTCGATTTTTTTTAGAAAAAAAATACCTTCATTTGGAAAATTTACGGTTTAAAATTAGAGAAAAAAAATCCGTCTGAAAGTGTTCGACTTCTGCTGTTCTTTACTTTCCTGGATAATAGACAGTGGTAGACTAGTAGCAGAACACCTGAAAAAGTTCTCTACTTCTCAGTAGCATTCTACAGAAGGCCGAGAGAGGTCGAATCATAAGATCGAACTGTTGGCGTAAAAACCCGCTAGTAGGTGTCGGTGGAACACCGGAACCTCAACTTCCCATTAAACCTGAAGAGACCCTAAGAAGAAAATAAAGGACGAAGTGGGGAGAATCAGCACCATCTACAGCAAACCCTTTCAGAAGCTTGCCAGGACAATTTTTTTTCAACGAACTTGAAGCTTACTAAGATGACTTATCCCAGTTGACGGGGAAATACTGTCCCCCGAAGATGATCAGGGATATAAAAATATGTACAAATAATTGTCATATGATACCAGAAACTTTGAGTGACGAAAGAAGAATAAAGATAAACCAAAGGAGCAGGAAGAAAAAGGAGGTCGCCCAGGCCAGGGGCTTTGGTCCTCCCAACTCGCCACCAAGAGTTAGACGCCGCAGTACTAGAACAGATATGCAACAGATGGATGTCACGAAGAAAACCAGAAGAGAGAAACTTAAACCTTCTGAATTGTTTATATACAGAGGCTCCTTCCTCACAACAAAATTGTACGTGGAGCTGATCAGCCAGGGGATGCCAATACCAATATAGATATTAACTGCATTGCTGAAACAGAAAAAATAGGTTATGTACAGAAAAATGAAGCAATATTAGTCAAAAGGAAAAAAAAAGTAACAAACATGTCTTTCTGAAGGGGAGAAACATAATTTTGAAATCAGACCTTAATCCTATAATTCATATTCCAGAAGTAGAGTTCAATTCAACTTAAAGCATGAAAAGGTTGACCTGCAAGTTATGTTTGCTATAGCAGAATCTGCTGTTACTTGACGTTCAGCAGCAAGCTTGCTTGCAACTAGGTCTGGCCATGAGGTCCCACTGGCTAATGCTGTGAATGCTATAACATAAGAATTTATTCCTGATCATAAAAAACATCAGAAAAAGCATTCTTAAGGATACTATACATTTCACGAGCAGTTTCAAACTAAACCTGCTTAATTTACAAAGTTCAGCGGTTCAGGGGGAAAACCTGTAACACAGCCTATGAGACGGGTAAGCCTTGTGACCATATAGGCTATACCAGTTATGAAGGCTAGAGAACAAATAAAAGAAATCCAACCATGAGCAATCTGATGTGGAGGAATAACGGCAAACAGAAACCTCCATGCAGCCAAAATGAACTCCCAGAAAATTCTTCCAAGTTGAAGAATGATGTGGTCTTCCTTTCTAGACTTCATTCGACGAATTGCTAACAAGATTGGCTCATGAAGCAGGAGAAATTAACATCAGTTCAATGTATTGAAGTTTAATCATAAAATCAACTTCTCTGATACATGAAAATTCCATCTTGCAAGAACACTTGGAAAAGACACACCTGTCCAAACAACAGGATCAAACTACCACCATCCTCAAGGATAAGTTGAAAGAGGGTTACTTTTCATGAAACAAAGCCTGTATTTATAAATTGTTTATCTATGAGAGTAGTGAGCAAGTACTAGTCTGGAACCCAAAACGCCCAAAGACAGCCATAGCCTCTCAACAATTGCAAAAAGGACATGCTTCACTTGTGCTTTTTTCTGTTGTCCTCCTCAAAATCTGACCAGCAAGAGCTTGGGCAAGGTGTTGACTTCTTCGACAACCTCAACCAAGGATGTCTTGTACATGTACTCTTTTATGCATCTATAAAAATATACACACATACTTCTTCTATCCACATAATTTTATTTATTCCAACTTGCAAGTTTTACCAGTGACAAGCATAAGATTGGATTTAGCGTTACTGCAACATGACCTGAATATGGGGATTTCAGATATCCTAGACTTTAGATCCGAATCCTCTAAATTGTGGGAATCCCACAACAGCCAGAAATTTCAGAATTCTGAAACCAATTGCATGTTACACATGGTTACCTTGCACAAAAGGACCATTCTAACAGATATCTGGCAAATAAGTCTCAAATATTATACTGCATTGAAGCAAAATATGAAAACATTAATAATAGTAGATAGCAGGCTTCAACTACAAAAGCAATGCACACAAAGATAAGAAAAAAGGCATCAAACAGTTTCATTGCTTCATCATTTCAAAATGATCTCATAATCACCCAACCAATTGTTCATATTAGCCAATATAAGAAATAATGGATTAGAGAACTACCATGGGTGCATTGAGAAACTGTTGTCCCCAAAGTGAGAGAATATCACGTCTATTGTCTAACCTCTTGAAAGAATTATTATAAACTAAATCTTCCAAACCTTCACGTGGAATGTTCTGATAGGAAGGACCTGAAACACAATCACAAACACTGATTTTCATAAATTGTTGGGGTCTAGCACACAAGAATATGATCCAGACATTACGGAATAGCCTAGAACGTTTAAAATGACATGTTTTTTTCACAGACATATAACTGGTGAGCCCACTAACTTTGTTTAGGAGAGAGCAAGGGGGAAAATTAATTGGTGAGCCCTCCAGAGTTAATATGCAATGTGAAAATAAATTGTTGAGGTATCCTCAGATTTAACGTGCAATACATTTGCATGCTGATGTTATCTAGTTAGTCCTGATGGCCAAATGACCTGATGTCCAGCCTTCTAAGGGTCACCGTTCAATTTTCCTATATTTATAGAAAGAAAGATAGAAAGGATCTTAACAACCCAACTTTAAGGCACTTCCAGTCTTTATTTATTTATAGAGGAGAGAGATAAAAGGAGTTGTTACTCTTATCTACTTTGGAGTTTTTATGCCTTTATTCATTTATCGAGGAGAGAAATTCGAGATATAAGTTGTTCCGCTTATCTACTTTGAAGTTGTTATGATCAAGTGCCCCCATATACCCTTGCCACACTGCCACCCAAGCTTTTGGAAAAATGGCCCACCTACACCCATGTCCACAGTCATGTGATAGACCATTTATTTCTTTAGAAGGAAGGGCAGGACATACATTACAACACTACTACGAACCTTGCTATCTTCCTTATCAAAATTAATATAAATTAGGAGGCCACCTTAGTAATTAGCTGTACTCACTTGTTTCTGCTCTCATCCACTGCATAGGATGGTAAACAAAGGAATATCCTTTTCCTGTCCCAAATGCAAACAAAGTTCCAAGTATTAACCTATAAAATGGGAAATTACCTTTTCCGGAGTGGGGCGAAAGTATGTCCACCATTTCCTCCTGCTCTTCACTAATATGAAATTCATCAGGAGATTCAATGTTCAGATCAACGTCAGGTTTGATGAAGTTAGACTCCTCTGGGACCCAGTCCTCAGGTCTTTTCCCTTGTGGGCTGCAAAAAGAAATGCTCACACATTCACTAATCAGCAATCTTTAACAAATCTTATTTTTGTGATAGAACTTACCAATTAAATTACAGCCTGTATGGAAAAACACTTTACATTTATGCTTGAATCATAGAATAAGTAACATACAGTGGAAATGAAAAGTAGGGAAGCCGTTTATCTTGAACATAAGCGTGTAGCAGCAAAAACCCAAATTGCAGTACAGTCAGAAAGGCCTCCCACAAGGTTATCATATTTGAAGTCCACACCTATCAAATTGCAACAGTCTTTGAATCAGAAAGTCCTGTCCGAGAATGCCTTCCAAGATCTAGAACATCTAACAATTTCCATGGAAGAAAAATGGATACCAACAAGGTTGAAAAGTTTTCAACTTTTCATAATGCAGATGAATACCTGCTAGTCAAGAGACATCCGAAAACAAACATAAAGAAAAAATGCTGAAGATAAACTGTAAAGTTTGCTCATGTAGAAGTGACACAACATGAGTCGTGTCAAAACTTATAAATCTCAACATCAAAAGCATCTAGACAAGCAACACCTTATAAGAAATTAGAATATTATCCAAAAAAGTTGCAGGCAAATATTTGTACTTCAGAAGTCAATAGAAAGTAAATTTATTAATTGGTATCAAATTGCATTTATACAAATTCAAACTTGCTATGATTATTAGGTTTTTTGTTTCCACAGCTTGTGATATTTTCACAAAAATTGTGCGCTATTCAACATCCAAACAAACCAACTAAACGATAGATCAAAACCACAAATATTCTGAAACATCACATTACTGTCAGTATCAACATTTTAAACCCATTTTGTAATGTCAGCAAGACGTAGCAGTATTTGAGAATATATACAGAATAGCAAATATTGTCATAATACCATAGCATTAACTATTTGTATATTCCCAATATTGGTACACTTAATAAAGACATTTTTCATTTATATGTTAAGCACATGAAATTATTTTTTTCATATTGCAAAGATTTGTACTCATCCACAATTTTTCAAAGAGAAGTGAAAGACATCCGACTACCTGAAAGCATGTTTTATTATTATTTATGCTATTACAAATTTTAGAACACCCAAAACGTACATGGGTAAGGCAAAACTCTGAACAAATCCTGAGAATAATCTTGCCAAGAAATTGCTGAGAATAATCTGAGAACGGAGAATGATATACATGAAAAAGAAATACCAGGATGGGATAGTTCTACTCTAGGCAAAGTTGGAATATGACTACTTTGCTTATACACACACACACACACACAGAAAAGGAGAGAGAGAGAGTTTTTATGTGCCCAACTGATCTGAGTCATCTGACAATTCAGAGATAAGTATTGTAAGATTGTCACACATCTCTACGAGTGAATAGGCAAGAGTTGGTGGAAAAAACAAACTAAAAACATCAGCGGATAAATGAACATATAAGGAGAACAATTATAAATTAGAGAAACCTATAGGAACATAAATTATTGGATGATCTGCCTAATGGCATAAAGCAAACCTTAAATGGCCAATATGCATAAAGTACCTTCAAAATTATATAGAGCCAGACATATGCCCAAAATGACCAAAACAGTTCTACCAGCCATACGCCTATATCAGATATCCTCTTCACTGTTTCGCCTTTTGGAACCACAACACAGACTGCGTGAATGGGGAAGAGATCAAATGCTGCAGAACCAACAAGTGTTCCAGGACCTAAACCTGAAATTTTCAGAAGTACAAAATTGTGTATTAAACATGCATTTTTGCAGAAAAACAAAACCTCCAATTTTTGAAAGTTGCAAACAAGGCAACATACAAAACTAAGGATTGATGACCAATGATACTCAAGTAGCAGCACCATGCATAAAGTACCAGGAGGAAACTAGTCGGGCCTAGTAAAGATGCAAAGCAACTAAAGGCTCACTTGCTGCCTCAGGAATCAATTCCACGTTCATTTTCATAAAAAAAGGAAGAAAGCTTTAACAGCAACAAACCAAGGGCGCTAGGTTCAACACCAAAGAGCAAGGACAAGATAAGGAACACCATTGCTAAGAACACCATCATATATAGATCAACAAAACCCAGTGTCAATTCTTCATTAGTTCAACATATACAGGTAAGGAAGAAAGATCTATAAAGGTCCGGCAGTCAAAGCTTCATGTTGTTCATCATCATGTTGATGATTAAGTGGTACAATTGAGAAGCTAGTATTCCGAAAAACCAGTTGAGTGTACAAATAAAGTTCCATCCTTTATTTGTTTTGCTTGAACAAAGGCAAGTGTTAGTACAAGTAACCACTAACCAGAAAAAAGTTTGATTTTAAAAATTGAATAATGATGGCAATATGCAATTTCAAAAAGGAAGAACAGAAACTTCAACAAATAGATGGAAAAGAGCTTCTCGAATCTCTAAAGAACAATAAAATTGTCTCAATGTATGAGTCAGTCCTTCTAAGTTTCAACTGAAAAATGTATCTATTGGACCAAAAAGGGAAGCAAAAGACTCAATTAAACACAAAAACATACTACTTGCTAATGCCCTTAGATTACTGAAAAGAAAAGGCATTCCGATCTGAAAATGAAATGCGAAAGAGAGATGCTAAACAAGTAAAAAAAAAATATAACAATTCAGATATTGATTACCGAATACATGGAAATAGGATTTGGATCAGATTTGATGGAGCAAAAAAGAAACATCAAAATCATACCCAAACATTTACATTCCTAATAAACTGGTTCAGGAAACTAGAAGAGGGATATCACCTCCAGCATATTTACAGCCAAGGTTCTGGAAAGCATCTATTATAGCCAAAGATATCTGAGGAAAGCTTGTCCCGAAAGCCAGGAGGGTAATGTCAGCTATTGTGTGGTTCCATATCTTTGCCTTTTTAATCAACTCAGTTTTTGAACAAGGGTCTACAACAACCACTGACTTTGTCTGCTTAACAATATTTTCCATTGATTGAAAGAAGCATGAAGTAATTGCTGACAATCCAATGAAACAATAAGAAAGTCCAAGAAGATATACAAAGAAACGTAACTGATTTCCTAAGTCAGTTTCTCCATGCAAAAGAAGGTAGATAGCACAAGTTTCAGCTGACGAATTGCCAAACTTATCCATCTAACTAATGGGTTATTAAAATCTTTTGCACTTTCTAAGACACTTTGAATCCCATCCTCCAAGTCATGTAGTTCCGCACCATGCATCAATTTGTCTGTATTGAGACATACGAATCTGCAAAGAGAGGATATGATATTTTGCCATGGTCATCAGTTCTCGTAGTTTAAAGAAAAAAGGAAAAAAAAAAACTGAAGATCAATTAAACGAGCAATCAAGATCATAGAAGGAAACACGTAAAGTTTATGAGAAGGGATTGGCTAGGTTGAACACTATTTTGATTGTGAAGTTGATTCGTTAGAGTGCGTCCAGGAATCATGTCCTATAGATGCAGAATGGACAAGCCAAGTGAATTGCCCATGTGTTTTACTGAAAAAGCCACATATCAGCGTGGAAACTCATGGATTTAGGCAAGAAAGAAAGCATCAATATGAAGGCTGTTTTCTTAAGATCCTGCGGTAGCCCAGTGGATTGTCGAAACTCAGGGTAAACAACCAAATCTACTCGAAGAATCACACCTCTGCGGGTCGGAATATTACCCTGCTCGCAGAAATTCCTAGTTTCTTGATTGCGGAACGAGTTGAAATAAGTATTTCGTGATCTCAGAGAATCTAGGCAGATATTTTCCCAGGATTTCTGCTACAGGATCAATTGCGGAATGAAAAGACGAGGTAAGCACATACGAGAAACGGAAAATCGAAACATATTAAATGAACACAGATTTGTAGAAAATATCTTTTTTTTTTTTCAATTCAAACGCAGAAAAAGATCCCACAAAAAATAAATACAAATAATGTCTCCATCCATCTCAAGCGGAAATTATGAAAATGATAGGAAACAACATAATATCGATAATATTGGGGCCAGGTTGAACAATGCATTACTTGATAAGTCGTTTCTTTTTCTCCTTTGCATGCCGGTCGAGCTTTACTGCAAATAGATAGAAGGCAACGCATGCGTCAAGACTCTTCGGTTCCGATCAAATCTCTTGCTAATCTTAGAAAGTTTAAAGACAGGTTAACTCCCAAACCTATTGATCAACGTTCGAGAACCTGATCAAACTGTCTCCAGACTAATAACTCGTTCATAGTAGCCATAGGAAAACCGCAAGAGAAAAATATTAATCTGCAACTCATCCCGAAAATCTATCCGAAAAACCGGAAGGAGACGTCAAGAACGTCAGCATCAAGATCACAATTACGATCCTCACCAAAACCGTCAACGACAAGATATCGCAACGCATGGCGAACAAGGAAGCTCGACTCGAGAGATTGCACTTCTGTCAATCAGAATCGGCTCCGAGCACCTATGTTTCTTGATCTCTGAGGGCCAAGATATCTCAACTAGGAACCCTAGGAGATGCTCTATCGCTATTTCTGAGGGAAACTCGGCGGGAAGGGAAGCGCCCGTGCATGGCTGCCTTTCGTTCGTGGGAAAGAGTGAAGATGGCGGGATGACACATCGAAACAAGAATTAGGAATCACCGGGTATGGGTTCTTAAAAAGACCCTCCCTCGTGGACGAGGATGTTTTCTTCATCGGGTCGGGTACTATCTAGGACATATGATTCCTGATCCGAAATGTAAATGCCGTTCGGCGGAAGGAACACAAACCTTAGCAAAAAAAAAAGCCACATTATTATTTAACTATCATGAGAAGCCAGCAATATCATGTCCACAGCTTCGCTGATTTGATTCACAAAACTGATTTGTGCAACACTGACAGATATATTAATAGATATTGTTTGCTCTTTTATTTTATTTTATTTTTATGACCAACGCCAGCAAAGGCAAATCAGTTTTCCACTGACATTGATACGAGCCTACTTAAAAGGAGGAGAAAAACTTGTCGCATGGAAAGAGATTAAAAAAATATTGTTAAATGAAAAAACATAAAACACTTTCCACGAAATATTAAAAAAATAATAAATTAGTGGTCTAAATAGTAAATATCGGTCCAAGCTTATTTCCCGGACTGAACTTGTTAGGATGAATGAAATGGTGCATACCAATGAGATGAAGCATCAACCGAGCGTGCACCATTGACCCATTGAGGTCCATGCGTGAAAACCGTATGGTTGTTTTTTCGACATTATTGTTTCAGTTACTGTCCCCTTTCATTGTTGTCCTTTTAACAATCATTTTGTCTAGTATATGATTGGTGAATCTTGAAAAAACAAATTGAGAAATTAATCACATTTTCGGGCTGGTTTTTCTTATATATATCTCATAAGTTTTTCCACTCGCTTCCTTCTCCCACTTTTTCTCAAAATTTTCATCCATCCAAACAACGCCCCACCCTGAGATGACCATGAATAAACAGTCAGGAAAATGGACTCCCGAGAAAGGAGCCATAAAGCCATGGAGAGATGCACCCTGAAGGGCTTGGTTAATAGTTGAAACCATGACTAGCTTACCAGGCATGGCTCTTTGCTGAAAACCTTCATTTGATGAAGGAAAGTCACAATGTAACATTGATGAAATCTGAAGCACATATCGTACCAACCTGTTGATGACAATAACAGGAAGTTCGCAATGAGCCTAACCATGAGGGGGTCGCATTTGGACAAGAAACTTGACAAAGTTTGATCCGTTGGAAGCCCAGTTGGATTGGATCATACAACACTCATTCAAAGTTGGGCCGGCGTTCCCAGTTTTAATATGCCATATTGCTGTCTCCATTACGTCATCAAAAGTCACAAGTAGCATAGCACGCCAACACAAGCCAATTAGATCAACCAATAGCTTTAATAAGGTTTATTTGGCGGCAATAAGTGACCGAACCTGTTTATGCTAAATAAATTAATATGATGAAGGAAAATAGCCACAATATAGTTTTTTCAGTGGGAAAGCTGTATCATGCGTCTCTCAAAAACGTAAAATGCCTCGCAAATGAAAATTTTAAATTTAAAAAAAGGGTGCACATGCAAAATCTAACGTTCGTCACAAAAAGGAGGCAGTATCTGAAAATCACAACTGGAAGCAGAGAGGTTGAGAGAGATAAAATAGATTGGGATCTCCGAAGCAGCATCAATCTTCCTCTTCAGCCTCGTTTTCGGCGATGTTGAAGTATCTCAGCTCATAGATACTTCGATCCTTGTTAGAAGCAATCACACGCAACCAATCTCTTACGTTGTGTTTCTTCAAATACTTCTTCGTCAAATATTTCAGGTACCTGGGAACCACCACAAAGAAGTCATTTCAAAGAATTTGATTACGAGTGAGCTGATCAAACATTTATCTCAGATACGAATAAGTTACTGTAACTTAATTTAATCAAATAGAACACCAGGTGACAACCATACGCGTTAATGAAAAAAAAAAATTCCAAATGTAAACTAATATTAATATTCTTCTTAAATATAAGAATTGGAAATTAAGTTTCCAAAGGTCTTTCACCACATGCTTGGATAAACCAAAATCGGACTGCAGCCAACCCAAATTTTAACAGGTAAGGATACAACAGTACAACATTTTGAATTTACTTCATCACTTGAAAATAGTGCCACAGGAGGAAAATTCTCTCATCATCCTCCCTCACCATTAAAAGAAAACAAAAAAATGCTTCTTTTTCGTGATATGAAACATAAAAGGACGTTCAAAGAGAGTCAAAACTTCAAGGACAATTATTACAAAAAATAAGTCAAAGCACAATCAAATTTTACCACATCAAACCAAAAAGCAAAAGAATGTCAAATGCTGAAATTAGCTATGTTATACCGTAATCACCAAAACCACAACAAAAGCACGCATAAGGTACGATAATTAGACAAAACAATCGTTTTTTAACAAGATTTTTGATGTACAATGAAATAGAATGGACTTAATTGATTCAAACCAAATGTCTGCAGGGAAAAATGCAAAAAGAGGAAAAGAAAGTTTACAGATGCATAAAATTAGTGACTGTATAAAATTAGTGACTGTATATTAATGCAGCCTGAAAGTTACACTTGGATATCCAGAAGAAGACTTTCAAATAAAATAACATAATATAACAACAACATCCACACCAAAGACAAGAACCACAAGAATAATAGAAAATAGGTGGATTAAATAGGTCATCGCTTCTTTTTCTTTTCAAAAAAAAAAAGTAAATACACCCAGATCATAGAGGCATAGTGTCGCATATCCTGATCCAGCTGTTACTCTCAATCTAATAACATACCATCACAAAGTCAATTCATGAAATACACTATGTTCGAAGGGCTCGCAGCTCAGATTAAATTATAATGGCATATCCCAGACCTTTCTAAGGTCTCATAATGAGCTGGGATTAAATGAATCATCCTTGCGGCTGCCCGATAAGTTGCATGAATACAGCGAGCATAATGCAAAGTAGATTGATAATAAAAGAGTTAACCAATTGCGTTCTTGAACAACATGTCAAGGTCAGTTTACTTGCTTTAGGTCTCAAACAACTTCGAATTTGGCAAAATCAACTTCACACAGCAATAGTACATACTACATAGCAGTGTTCTGTAAAATTCCTCAAACATGAAATTCTACGAATTACAGTTCCTTATCAAACAAATAACTGGACCAAACCAAGAGAGCATCTAAAATTATATAGTTACCTTTTTGAGAATGCAGTCTCGGCAGTGACAATGATCTTGTTCTTTTCACGGGTGATGGTGATGGTGTCCCCAAGAACACCAGTTTTGCCTCCAACCTTGATCCTGTCCTGTAGGAACTTCTCAAAGGATGTTATGTCCATGATCTTGTCTTCCACGGGCTTTGAGCAGTCAATAGTAAAGGTAGATGTCTTCTTCTTCCCCTTGGGGGCAGCACCTCCACGACTCATCTCTACTTGTCTCTTGGAAAAGACAACTTTGTTATTCGCTGCAAATAAGATATATTTACATGTTCAGTTCACCAATCACCACCAAAACAAAACCTTTAACCGGAAGTGATAATAAAAGTAGGAATGTTGCTTCCCAGTAATCGGCCATGAATGGCTTCTGCAGCCGCCCAACCATAAAAAAACCATTCAATGACAATTCTAATGACCATCCATTACATCCATGTCCTGACCATGTGGTGGATTTTCAATTTCATGTCTTACATCAAATAGTTTCCATACTCGTCAAGACCGTGAACCATATAAAGCACGCAAGTGAAGGCACCTAGATTCACCCTTAGTAATATTTGTCTTTGAAACCAGGAAACAAATACTCGGGCATTCAGCTGAGAACCTTACAGATCTCGCGTATAGAGTAAACATCAACCACTAAGAACAATAGTTCAAACAACCAATACCTATATACCGAAAATAAATGAATTGCCTTATATTCAAGAAAATTAAAAAAGAGGGACCAAGAGAGCGAGCTAATATGGATATCAAGCATACATGCTCCTGACATTGTTGATTCAACGTCAAGACTAGAAAATCAAGATGATCACACAAAAAAGAAAATCACAAAATCAAATCCACCTTTCTCAAACAACGGAATTAACCTACTGAAACGAGATTCACATGTGGAAGCAACAAAATTTCATCAGAGATGAAACTGCATGATGCAAGATACAAATGAATGGCATAAAACTGAAGAGCCCCACAATCCCTCAATCCAAGATTACTAGGAACCCCAGTTTCCCGTTTCAAGTTCATTGCAACCTCCCTGCTCCAGCAAACATAGTTTCCAATCGCTTCTGGCTAAAGACGAGCGAACAAGAACCGTAGCTTCCGATCCCTCGCCAGTGAAAGACCGAATATACAGGTCCCGATAAAAACTTCATTCACGAAACACAAACAAGAAATCGAACTGACAAAGAAGATCTACAGAAGCTTTACTTACGAATGCGGATAGAAGGTGGCGCGGAGGCGGAGGCAAAAGGAGGATAGAAGAAAACGATGAAAGGGAGATAGGGTTTTGGTTTTGTAGGGGGCAGCGGGAAAGATTAGGAACCCCTAGGGCAACAAGTTAAACGCCATTGGAAGGACTGAATATTACAGAAATAGTAACTGGATTGGATCCTATCTGATCATGGATCCGAAATTAGCCTCCATGTAAACACTATGCATTAGGGTCCGAGTCAACTTTGTCCAATTCAAGCATAAAATTATTTCACTCGACGTTTTTCAAATAAATAATTAGACTCGTGACTTATTCTTAATCAATTTATATAATTTTAATATTTGTCTTAGCTACATAGTTAATAAAACAAGTGTGCCTTGTGGATTTGGTAAATCAGTATTAATGGGCATTCTCGTCAATTTGGTTCAATTTTAACAAAATTTTAAAATCTGGTTTATGCAAATAAGATGAAAAACATCTCCACAGCTTATGCAAGTACAAAATATTATGAAGAACCCTTTCCATGGTAGATACACTTTGTGAATATATATATATATATATATATATATATATATATATATATATATATATATATATATATATATATATATATATATATATATATATATATATATATAAGTCACTCATCATGTTGGGTCGGTCTTGACTCTAATATATATATATAAAAGAAAAGTCACATTATATATAATGGCATGATAAGTAACGTATGACAATAGTTCGGAGGTGAAGTTATAAAAGCTGCGGTTTCTAGCATTCACAAATGTTGCTTAGTTTTAGTTTGAAATCTTGATCCCCCTATTCCTTATTTGTTGAATAAACGTCAAAGGGATCTCCCTGAAAAAAAAAAGGGGTAAGAAATATACAAGACCGCCGAACAACTTATGAATTGTTGATAAGTTCATATAGGACTTCGTTTTGTTACAGCTGCCTTCAAATTTCGAATGCTTGAATTTTTCTATCACTTGTCGTCATATAAATCACATTTATGTTGGTAAATTCGTGCAATGTAATCCAAGTTGGTTTCTCCACCATAAAGGTAGCTTTATGTGAAAATCGGTTTTTAGCAAGTCGTCTTTCTCAAAGGGTATAGCGCACTGGACGGCAAGGCAGTCCATAAAACGGTCTTGTTATGTAAATCATGGGCACAAGGGGTTACATATATTCTATCTTTAGGGCAGTGGAAAAAAAATCACTCGCCCTAAAAAAAATGAATAAAAAACAACTCAGCAAGTGAGAGTTAAGCGAATCAAAATTGGCACTCGTTGACAAATATTTTAAGCAAAATAAATTTAACAAAATTGGCACTCGTTGACAAATATTTTAAGCAAAATAAATTTAACATATCTCAACACAAACATGAGCATATATAAGTCATTTTTACTATTAGAAAGATTCATAAGGCATAGGGCAACTGGTTGAACAGGCTGACATGATGTGTCATTGCGGGCTTGAAGAAAGGAAAGGTTGAGAGATCAAATAGATCGTTGTCAATGGATCTGTCACAAAATGCCACCACAAAGGATTCCAGAGAGAATAATATTTATCAAACATTTAAAAAAAAAGACCTAGTCTTATGCATTATTGTTTTGAGGAATAATTATGCAGCAATAAATTTATTTTTTTGGAGAAAATGTGTTTTTTCATGAATGACCAGAAAGACTAAGGGCCTGTTTGGTAGGAGGGAAAGGGAGGAAAAGGAATGGATGGAAAGGGAGGGGAAGGAAAGGGAATGGAAGAGAAAGGAAAGGGAAAGGAAATGAATGGAATGGAAAGGAAAGAGGCGATTAAAAAGCTTGTTTGGATACAGAAGAAAGGAAAGGAAAGGAAAGATTAATACTTTACAATAATACCCCTAAAAGTCAAAATGTTTAAAAAATTAAGAACGTGAAGGAAGGGGTATTGTGGGCAGTCAACACTTTTTCTCTTGTCTCCCTTTCCTTTCCTTCCCAATCCGTCCGATTTGAGAGAGATTGCATTTACACTACACAATCCTTTCCTTTCCCTCCATTTCCTTTCCCTCCCCTCTCAACCAAACACATTTTACTCATTTCCCTCCCTTCCCCTCCTTTTTAGTTAGCCAACCAAACAAAGGAGGGATTGCTCAATCCCTCCTTTTCCTTCCCTTTCCCTCTTACCAAACAGGCCCTAAAGAAACAAAAAAAAACAAAATTGTTGCCGCTAAGATCAGTACTGCAAAGAACTTCCTTTTTTTTTTTGCAACTTTTTTTTTTGGTAGACCTACTGCAGGCACAATTCGATTCAACACTTAAAAAATTTATCGGACGTTTGATAAGCGTCGATTGTGGACTTTTCCGATATTTGGCGGAAACCGACCGCAGATAAAAATTTCGGAGATAAAATTTCGTGGACGCGTGAGACTTTTTTTCGTCAAAAACTTGTCAAAATAGCAGTTCTTGGGTGCCAGCAAACGGATCCCACCGGAGGACAAGCCAAGAAGCAATCTGAAACAAGCGATTTTAGCCTGAAAAGTCAAGAAAGTTGCCGGAAAGACTGTTTACATGTTTCCCCTTCTTCTTTCAATTACCCTCCAGTTGTTCTTGTTTTCGAACTCGCCGATCTAGAATTACAATCTGGTGTAATAGTTCCCGAGAAGTAGAAAAACGTGGCGAGAATTCCTAGATTTCAAGCCCGTCCGGCAGATCTTCGGACAGAAAAGTTTTTCACCGTCGGAGTGGTGACTTGCGATCGTCCTCCAAATACCCATCAAACATAAACTCAACATATTCGACCAGGTGGAAAATAATTCTCTCCACTCTATTTCAGGAAACCTTTTCCATGGTAAAAAAAATACATGACTCTTTTCTCCGTAGGCATTAAACGCCCCCATGAATAGAACAATGACTGAGAATTTAAGGTTCCAAACCATTTGACTCCAAACAGCTGCTAAATGGCATTACTTACCAGGAAAGGTAAGTTAGGTAGATACATGAATTTTCCCGGTGAATGGGATGGGAATGAAGCCGATCGCCCGAGTGGGGCTGAAGCATTCATGTGAGCTTTTTGAACAATGCATCTAAGCCTGGGCGCCAGGCCCAGGTACCCGGTACTTGGTGCGATCGGGCCTGGGCCCAGACTCGAAAAAATTGGCTCAGGTCGGTTCAATGGGGTTCGATTTGGCTGGATTATTATTTAATTTTATATTCAATTTTTTTTATTTTATAATTAAATAATTATTTTTTATTTTAATCAGAACCGGACCAACCCGAGGATAGTGTTTGAACTTGTAGGTAAAACCCACTTTGTTGGTGTGGTGTTTCGAAGTGAAGATGTGCTTTCAATATGCCTCTAAATAACCCGTTTGCCTCACGGGAATCTTTTTCTTTAATTTAATTAGAAAGGAGAACAAGAGTTTTTCCTTTTTCTGGCTTTTACGTGGCCGAGGAAACTGTAAGCAACAGTAACACGGCAAAAAAGATTTAAATTCCGGTGACAAAAAGGCTGACAGGTGCTGACATTCAATGTCACATTTACAATTAAAGAGAGAAAGCGGGGGAGGAGAAAGAGGTAGGTATCTCTAGTATACTACAAATGTTGGGAGTCATAGAGAGGTAGGTATCTACAAATGCTATAGCAGTAAACCTGAATCAAAGACGTAAGAAACAAAGAAGCAGAGTACCTCTAAACAGCTTCTAGCCTCTCAAGCGCTCCATAATCCCTTGTTCTAAGAGTGAAGAACAAGAAGCATGGCAAGTATAGCACAAAGTTCAGCAGTGAATCTCTTTCTGCTGCGATGAGAGGCGTTTTCCTGTTCTTTTTGTGTGTGTGTGTGTCTGTCACTGTGTGTGTTTATATATTTATACATAATGGTGTTTTTTACCTTGCAGATTGATGTTGGTTCCTCTCCGGGAACATTTCAGATGGAATTTAAGTACCAAGAGGCATATCTCGTTCTCTCGACTTATTTCTTAATCTCTTATCTGTACTCTCCTTCTAAAATGAATGAATGAATGAATTGCAGGAGTACATAAGGAGTCGCAGGGGAGTGCAGCTCTTTACATGCAGATGGCTTCCCGTCCTTCCCCCAAAGGCCCTGGTTTTCCTTTGCCATGGTAGAATCATCCAATTCCCCGCCTTCGATGGCTTCCTTCTAATTCATGATCATCTTCTTTCTTGAAATGGATTAACCATCTTGGTTGGTTGCAGGATACGGCGTGGAGTGCAGTAGATTTATGAGAGGTGACGCATTGATGTTTAAGACATCGAATCAACACTTGATTTTCTTTGCATAATTTGTCAAGAATTCTGCATGCATTCTTCTGTAACTGAACAATTCGATCATGAAAAAGTAGGCGTCGGGAGGAGACTCGCGTCGGCCGGATTCGGGGTGTTCGGAATGGATTACGAAGGCCATGGCAGATCGAAGGGGGCACGCTGCTACATCAAGAAATTCAGCAACATCGTTAACGACTGCGACGATTTCTTCAAGTCTATCTGCGGTGATTCAATTGAATTTCTGAATGCTTCTACTTCATGATCATCCTTCTCATGACGACTCCCCACTCACTCTTTTTTTCCCTTCTCTTTTTGGCTGAGAAGCAACGGAAGAGTACTGTGAAAAGTCTCGGTTTGTGTATGGCGAATCCATGGGAGGGGCCGTGGCTCTCCTGCTTCACAGGAAGGATCCATCTTTCTGGAATGGTGCTGTTCTTGTCGCTCCCATGTGCAAGGTAGGTGATGTTCTATATATCAGTTTGATTTTTTTATTTTTTATTTAAATATAATTTTATTATTGATTAAAAACCACTTTTTAATTTAAATGATATTTGGCCAACCGATCATTTGCTAGTTAAAATTGCAAATAATGGACAAAATTGACACATTTTTAATAAAATTGCAAGAAAATGTGTCAATTTTAGCGGATGTACATTCGAGTGGTCCAAATGCAATGTTTTTAAAATATGTGGAGTTTTTTAATTTGTAAAAATGTTGTGACATGCACCGCTTAATGATACACCGTTTTTTTTAGGTGGAGATATTTAATATTTTTCCATTTTTCTTCTCTTAGTATGACATAAATTCAGCAAACCCTTGTGCTTGTCTTCTCAAGGTTGGCAAGGAAAGACTTGTTGCACCTAATAAGTGAAAAGAATGCCTCAAGCTTACAAAGGACCCTCGATGATAACGTTCCTATTGGCAGTTCATTAGATTGCATAGAAATTGCCATTAATTTCATTGCATGATTTTCTAATTACAGAAAAGGGCAGCGGGTCGCAGCCTTCCTTCTGCTCTTAAATTGTCGCACTGACACTATTTGTAGTCTAGAACCGAACCAGCCTTAACTGCAATTTGATCATAGTCCGAGAAAATTTTCCATAGGGCCTGGAGTCACGTGGTGTGAAAGTCAGCGAAAGAAAGTGAATATCTATTTTCCCATCAATGCTTCTCATTTAAGGGTGAACAGCGAGTCGAACTCGACTTGTTAAAGCTCGGCTGGTGAACCAGTTGGAGCTGAGTCATTTGCTTAACGAGTCGAGCTTGAGTTCACGAGTCTACTTGTTTAAATAATCAAGTTGAGTTCGAGTTCACTAAACTCAAATTGTTAAAGCTCAACTTGGTTCGAAAATTATGCGTAGCGATTTTTTTAAATATCCGACTCGTTTCTTGATTAAAAAATCGGTATATTGACGTTAATTAATTATGTAAGTTTTTACAAAGGCAAATTCAAGTTTGCCGAGCATTAATCAAGTCAAGCTTGATTTATGGCAAAGTAATAGTTTATATATTCAGATGATTTTGTCGAGCCTTAATCGAGTCGAGCTCAAGCTCAACATGTAACTGCCAAGTTCTTCTGTCGAGCTATTATCGAGCTTGAGCCGTTCATTAGTCGAGCTGAGTTCAAGTCGACTGAACTCAAGCTCGACTAAGCTTGTGTTCACCCCTATTTGCATGTTTGCGGTCTGAATTAAGTCGACATTTTGGCATTTGATTTCAAGTCTTATTTAACTTGCAGATATCAGAGGAAGTAAAGCCGCATCCCGTTGTCATCAACTTACTCACTACAATTGAAGAACTGATACCCAAGTGGAAAATCGTTCCCGCTAAAGATGTCATCGACTCGGCCTTCAAAGATCCAGTTAAGAGGGAAGAGGTACGATTCTCGCCAGCCATATTGTTCTTGCCATGCATATTCCAATAATTTTATGTAGTCTCTGTGGTCATTTGCCCACATGCAAGCCAATTTGTTCACGAACATCTGAAATCCCAACAAGAATCGTGAAAAAAGTCACTATGTTAATTTGCAAAATCACAAGTCACTGACATCACAATAACCTTTTCTTATGCATTTCACAGTTTCCAACATTGTGTTATACTTTTAAAATTTGAAAATGAATGAACTCAACAACCTGGTTTCCTCTTACAGCATGTGACAGGAGACATTGATATTGAAGATGGTTTCTCTCTTACGACTTACGTGAGCCCGTGAAGATATTATGGTCTACTGAAAAGTGGCATTTCTATATCTATATAAGGAATCTCATAAAGATCCATAAAGTTTCTTACTTATAATCAACTATAAATGTTATGTGAATCCATATATATATATATATATATATATATATATATATATATATATATATATATATATATATATATAGAGAGAGAGAGAGAGAGAGAGAGAGAGAGAGAGAAAGAGAGAGAAAGAGAGATTGCCGGGCCTAACTTTTTTGATGGCAAGCTTCATGAGGAAGTTTATGAGATGGGTTATTGACTCGTGAGTCTCAGGCCGTCTTTAGTTGGAGCTTCACGAGCAAGGTGACATTTTCTGAGGGTTGTTCGAGTCCATGCCTCAAGTCTCAAAGTTGTATCTGAGCTTAATTTGCCGTCAACATTTCTTTTGGGGGTCGTTATTCCTTTCGTTCACTGTTTCGACACCTTTGAGAGATTTTCTTGTGATGAATGTTCAGATTCGAAACAACAACCTCATATATCAGGAGAAGCCGAGACTGAAAACAGCCCTTGAGATGCTCCGGACCAGCATGAACCTAGAGAAAAAAATGAACGAGGTTTGATATATACACCTCTCTCTCTCTCTCTCTATATATATATATATATATATATAAACAAGAGCCCAAAATGCACCCAAAAGACAAAGGGTTGTTTAGAATGCCTTTGGTTGCCCCTGATCTAAAATTCGCATGATTTGAAAACCATAGATTTAAGATCAGACCTTCATCCTTTCAATTTTAAATGCGATCTTTTTCTCCATATAAAAAGCTAAAAGTAAGGATCTTAAGTGTGGATAGTAGGACTGACCTAAGATCCTTAGTTTCATATACCATAGATTTTACTATGAATCTTTTGTTACATCAACAAAATCATACCATGTTAGATCCATAGATTTCAAACCTCGGGTAATTAAAAACACTCTTAACAAAGTTTTTTGTTTCTTTCTTTCTCTCTCCTCATTTGAAAAGTATCTCAAACTCTTGAAAAAACAACTTGACTTTTATACTTGTAACGTAATCTCCACCATCTAAACAACTTGACTTATATATATCCTATGTAATGTTAGTATATTGGCAAATCATTAAAATAACAAAGATCGAAAACGAAAATACTTTTTCAAAAAATTGGAACAAGTTTCCATTGTTTGGCAATAAAATCGCCTTCGTTTGGAGCAGGTGAACTTACCCTTCCTTGTGCTACATGGGGAGGACGACACGGTCACAGACCCGGGCGTGAGCATAGGCCTGTATGAGACTGCAAGTAGTAGGGACAAGACACTAAAGCTGTATCCAGGAATGTGGCATGGGCTTACCAGTGGTGAACCAGACGGCAACATTGACATGGTCTTCGCGGACATCGTCGCATGGCTGGAGTCGCACACCATCCTCTACCCAATGCCTGGAACGCCTGCACATGCCATAGTTAACCAGTCTAGCAACTGGACTGGTCAACGTGGGTTCAAAAATGGTCTGTCCGGGCGAAGGTCCTCTCGACCGCACCCGCGTGCGAGCATCCTTTGCGGACTAAAGGGCCGATCCGTGCTTAATACCCATTGATAAGGACATGCAAGGGTGTAACTGGTCCAATAAGGCAGCAATCTGGGCCACTTAATGATGTGTGTAGGCGAGTCTATGCCATCATGCGGCAGACATGTTCAGACTGCTTATCTTTACGTGGAACATGTAGTTTTATGAGAATCTTTATACTGCTCATGGAGAGATGCTGGTCACGAGAAATAGAAGAAATAAAAAACAAAATTACGAACATCCATTTGACAAGCGCTTTAAGCAGTAAAAAATTGTGATATTAAGTGTGTGTGTGTGTGTATATATATATATATATATTCTTTAAGCAGTAAAAAAACATGAAAACTAATAAATGTGATACTAAGTGTTATATATTTGTGCGTGTGTGTGTGTGTGTATGTGTATATAAACTTTAAACCTAGGGAAAGCTAGGTTCATTAGAAGAACCTGTACCAAAAAGAAAACCAAACGAATTCAATACTAAGGATTACAAAATTAAACATTTCTCAATGGAAAACCTGCAACTATCAACTTACAACTTTTAGCACAGCAACACAAGCATATTAAAAAACTCATAACATGATAATAAAGATAACTAAAAGTTTGAAAGTTTAAATTTAATGAAGTTGAACAACTAGAGTTTACAAGTTATATAGCAAAAAAAAAAACTTGCAAGTAAAGACAATACTTTCAATATTAGAAAGCAGGCACGATATCACCAATAAATCTTCAATAATGCAAAACAAAAACCCAAAGTAAAAACTAAATATACTGTCTACTTAAAAAATGAAACATAAATCCTCAATATAATCACATTTCATGTTAACATTGTTTGCTGAAATATCTGTTTTCTGCTATAATTCTAATGCCATCCAATAAATTTGCAATTCTAATCTCTAAAACTAAAACCCTACCGTAAAACCTAAAATTACTACCTAATTAGAAAAGGAAATACATATCCTCAATATAATCACATTTCAGGTTACCATTTTTTGCCGTGAGTTTGTTTTATATTATAATTCTAATATATAAGAAAGAATATTAAGAAGATAAAATATACATATAAGTTAAAAAATTAGAATAACATAGAATATTTAAAATATAGTAACATAAAAATCATAACTGTAATGACACATTCACATACAGACACCATATACTTTAAATGTAAAATCACATGCAACAATAAAAAGTAAAAAAACATACACAAGCAGAAGAAAAAAATGTTTCAAAAAGAAAACAAAAGTTCTACTTTTTCTTTTTTAAAAAAAGGTTACCAATAAGAAAAACTAAACCATTAACAGCATAGGCGATGTTCTGGAGCCTTCGAAAGCCAGGTTGCCTAAGAAAAAATAACCTCAGCGATCAGCCAAACCGGAAAGCCTAAGCAAGCCTAGGCACAAGTATAGGCAAGCCCTTTTCGATATGGACTGAAACAAACAAGGCTTAAGCCATCGTGATCGCAACACCAAAGTCATTCTAACAGGTACTTTCTGAGAAAAATGGAAACAAATAGCTTCTTGCCCCACTGTCTTGATGCACTCAAAGGAACCATGATTTAATACCCTCATGAAAGAGACCAACAGGATCTTCTCTAGTCAAACATACATCATCATGAACCAAACTTGGGGTTAAGAGGTCCACGAGTCAACCTCTTGGAGAGCTGTTCCACATTGAATGGTAAAAACCAAGAAATTACATTATCCTCCAAATGTCACGCATGTGCTAACCACTATGCAGATTACCTAACAAGTAACAACTCATATTGATGACAATTATTGAAAAAAAAAGAAACATCAAGTGTTCGAACAACCCACTGGTGCAACTTTTGGCAGCAGCAAACCAAAATGACTAACAGGCCAGAACATTAGACACCAGCTAACAACATACAAGCTGCACAACTCATGTAAACAGACCATGCTAAGATGATAATTTAGCTTGCAGCTGCAACCCTGCTACTGAGTCTGGGATTTCAGGAACGCCTCCTGGATCCCTGCACCATCAAACCATACCCATCTCATGAACTGTTTATACAAATAAAACAAAACATCCAAAGTACAACATGTGAAAGGAGCTGTGCATCATACCAACTTCCAAAAAGTGAAAAATGAACATGCTCAAGAATCTAGAAAAAATACCCAAACTGAAGGATGACGGAAAATATGGATCAAAGTTTTGGAGGAAATGGACTTCTAAACTAATAATTGTGCAGTGGAGTTTCTATAACAATCAGGCGACTTGAAAAGTAACAACCACAACTACTTGTGGTACCAGACTCATCACGCTGCCTGTTTTATTCAGTTGTGGTATCAGACATGATACTCTGCTTGCTTGCCTAGTTAGTCCTTGTGTGCCTGGGCATCAAACTGACTGAACTTCCTTGCATATTTGTCTGCTTTTGTTCCAGTCTTGTGATCATAGTATTCCACAACTGCAGCTCCAGCCAATGCAGCCAGTGTCAAGAATTGAGCATGCAGCCTGAGAAAACACAAAAAGAGATACTGAAGCTAAGCTGATGTGAAGCTTATATGCTTTGATTAGTAAAATGAAAACCTTGGCAGAGTATAAGTTCAAATTACGAGCTTAATTAGTAAAGAAATAGATATGAGACAAATACACTTCACTAAAAGAGGGAGATGCCCTTGAGCTCCTAGCCTCCTAGACCATAAAGGGCTTAAGGGGCCCGTTTGGCATGAGAACCTTGTGTGAGTGTTCTATCATTCTACCCCGAATATAGAGGTAGATTCATGAATCACTCGAACAAGTGTTCCATGAATTTGGTCAAATATTTTGAGGCAGAATCATGGAACATTCACGCTTGTTCCCCATACCAAACGGCCCATACAGAAACCTTTGGTGTCTGACAAAACCGATATGTTTTCTTGAGCCACTATATAGCTTCTTAATTTTATAACTACCCAACCCATAACACATCTGAACTGAAGAGGCAGCTTACAACATAACCCCGCACAAGCTAGACCAACTCTCTAGCAATTGTAAGAAACCAATAACACTTGCCAACTATGTGAAAACGAAACAGGTCCACCACTGACATCAAGTGCCACTACAATTTATGCTTTTGAGTTTTAAGGGTTAAACAAAGGAAACACAGCATTTAGACCATGACAATCACCGACACATCAATCATCTCATTCCTTCTAGTACTAAGACAATATGCACATATCACCGCCCATCTGAAACAACATACGTCAAGCACTATAACATCAAAAAGATTCAAACCACATAATGAAACGCCAAATGAGAAAAAAAAAATTAATACGATCTCGACGTGCTATAAGAAACAGCTCATATCGGATCGCCAGAACCAAATTATTTCGCCTTTTTTTCTTGCTGAGAGAAAGTGAGGTTCGGTGGTTCTTGGTTACCATAAGTTGTTGATAGGAAAAAAGAGAGTGGAAAAACATTCAGAAAAAGTACAAAGAGATCCAGAAAAGCAGATCTACGGGAGGCAAGTAATTAGTCACACCAAAGAAAATATTCAGCAAATCGCATCCCACGTAACCAAAAACATTCCAAATCAGAAAACAAAGAAGAAAAATGGTGGGAGCAATACCTAGCGTGGATGATCTTAACGCTAGTCTTCATGTTGGGTTGAGACCAGTTGTAGGCGATTGATCCCGCAAGTCCGCTCAACCAGAGAGTTCCTAGAATCCCAAAATAGAGCGCAGCGGAAAATAAAACCCCAAAAATGAGAAGAAAAACAAGCAAGAAAGCACCGAAATCGTGCTTGCATAGATGAAAAAATAAGAAGATGGATGATTACCAACGGTTCGAAGCTTGTGTTCGACGACCCATTTCCTCATAGACTCAATCGAGCTCGTGCCTTCCTCCGCCATCGTTGTTGCAAGCAGAGACAATTCCCCGATGGCGAGAGGAGTTCTGATTTCTGAACAGGAAGGAGACGGGGAGAACTTGCCTATTATCGAACCTTTTATAAAAAGCGACCAACTTTTGCTGGTATAACAAAAAACAGCGTCACTTTTTGGACCTAGGCGCTCGAGTCAATTTTTGTGTCAATAAGTTTTACAAATGACCGCTCTTGTCAAAAAAGCTGACCGAAACCACCAATTTCTTGGTTCTCTTTATTATTTTACACTTTATTTGTATAAAATATATGTTTTCCACTTTGATTTGAAGAGGGCGATTTGGGTGATATACTTTGTAAGAAAGTCATAACATACCGTTTCACTTAAAATGAAAAGCTCACTTCTCAGTGTTCTCACATTTATTTCGTTTCCCCATTTGTTTAATGCATTTTGTGCTTTTTGTGATAATGTATGTGACGTTATGTTGTTATAAATACACAACCAATTTTTAATTGTTTTCATATTTCTTGGTCATTTTATATCTTTTTTTAGTTCACATATACATTTTTTCGCTTATATAATAGTTTTATATGCATTTCTGGCTTCCAACTTTCTAGTATTTCTTAAGGTCCAAGTGCTTGTCCCATTCCATGCGTTGCTTCCTGTATTTATTTCGTATCTTGGTAGTAATTTTCTTATGAGGAAAAATATTGGGCGTGGACAGAAAATATCAACTCTGTTGAGTGCAACAGAAAACATCAATACAACGAAAAACATGTGGGGCGGGTAAAATGGATACAGAGGAAATTTGAACCGAGGGGAACCGACCCGATCGACGACCAGGGCTTGTCAAACGACACGGTTTCTTGCAAAAACTGACCGAGACGAACCGGCATTCTGGCCGTAGTTGGCGGGAAAAAATGACACTTCCGTTCCCTGACAGTTACGCTTACTTCATTCTCACCGTTGCACGCCTACTTCATTCTCGCAGTTGCAGCGGTCGCTGCAGAGGAGAGGGAGCGAAAGGTAGGAGGCTGGCGAGCCACAACACTCTGGTTTTCCCTGAATTGCTTGGCGCTCATCCTGATGGTGGCAGTGGCAGTGGCAGACGACGTCGTCGTCCTGAACGAGGGCAATTTCGAGTAGGAGGTAGGCAAAGAAAGAGGCGCGCTTGTGGAGTTCTACGCCCCCTGGTACGATCATGCCCGTCTTGCTCTATGATTGAACTCCTCTGTTTCTTGACTTCATCAGTCCGTGTTTGGGTTTGATGCGTCTCGTTGCCCCCTGGTACGATCATGCCTCTCTTGTTGTATGATTGAACTCCTCTGTTTCTCGACTTCATCAGTCGGAGTTAGGGTTTGATACGTCGTCTTGTGGTCCGGTCATCTTTATGATCCACTGCTAAGTTGGTAACTGAGATCGTGTTGTGCTTGTAGTGCATTCATGGTATTGTGCTTGATCTTTGTTGTGAATTGTGATCTGGAACTCGAGGACTTTGTTTCAGGCTGGTATAGTGCGCTGCTTTTCATAAGCAGAAGCCGGCGTAGTTGATCTGGATCTGGTTTTCCCTGGGGTTTTGTTGTCATGTCAAAATAGCAATGTGTGATGGATGTTGTGGATCGAGAGTCATGTGTTTGAAATGGACTATTTGAGACACCGAGATTTGCATGGTGAACCTTTGTATTTGTGGTGAATTATAAGCGATGCATTACGGCTGACTATCACGGAGACGGCTGAGATCCATATTCTTGCTCGGTAAATTTATTAGTTGCACTTAATTAGAAAGATCTAGTTCGGTACTATACTCATGTCTTTGATAACAAGAAAGTATCGATCGGCAGAAGTGGTAAGATTAGGACACCTGCAAAACTTTATACGCTAGGTTTCCTTTTGCTAGTTTAGTTCTATTTGACTTCTTCTCTCAAGTAGTTATCTGGAATCCTGGATGCTGGATTTTGACTGTGCATTGGAATTTTTTTTAATCCGAAGATTTCTTGTCTTTCATCGCTGATGTCTTTATTTGTTTCTTAGAAATATTTCTCAAGTTTTGAAGTTGTAGTTCCTCAATCATGCTTTGAAGGTGCTTTGCAGCAACTTTTAAAAAAACAAAATCCATTTTAATTGGCAAGGTAAAACACTCTCTCTTTTTAAACATGCATGTCATTCACTCGAATCTCAGAAGATCAGGGATGAGGTTTAACTAGTCTTACTGTCAAAATTAGGAGGTTGACAAGATTTTGCTAGTGCTGACAAATAAAATGAATAAAACATCCTGTGTGATGACAATTATGTATATGAGTGATTCAACTAATAAAGTTTGCATTTAGGAAACATCATGATTTTGAATAATGAATTTTCTTTATGTTTAAAAAATGATATTAACAAGATGAAAAATGGCTGAGTTTTGCGACAAAAGATATGTATAGTTTAGCATTTTTGACATGTTCATTCCTTTTATGCTGTGGGATTAAGAAGCACCACTTATTTCACTGTTTCAGTAATTTTAATAGGTGGACCGTAATGAGCATAAGAGCATCTGTAGCAAATGTGGGTTTGCAGGATATCCTACAATTAAGTGGTTTCCTCATGGTTCCTTAGATTGAAAAAGTAGATTCCATATTGTTATTAACTTAAAATAGATGGTGGATACTGAAAACACATCTCTCATTTTTCTTTTCTTATACTGCGTTCATTTTTATTATAAATTTTTACATCATGCTTAATCATATCCGGCTATGAGGGTGCACGGATTGCAGAAGCCCTTATTGAGTTTGTAAACACTAAAGGAGGTACTACTTGGCCCCAAGTTTAAGTAATGAAATTTTTTAGGTTTCCATCTTTCTACATACCTGTGTTTGTGAAGTTTATTGTGGTCTTATAGTTGGTCAGAGGTTCTAAGCATCCGTTCAAAGATTATGGAAATATGCAGACCCAAAAAAAAAAAAAAATTGAGGTTGTGTAGTGTTAAAATCTTTTGTTGTAAATCTGATGCTCGTCCAATTTGGTATCCTGTACGCTAGAATCTTATCTTGCTTTTCTATCTGTATAGATCTTGAGAAGTCCAGTGTGTATCTATTTATGTGTACGCACTGCATGCATGCATGAGTGCACATATATATGTGTAGAAATGTAAATGACTTGAATACTTCAAAGTTGAATTGTTCAAACTTCATTTATTCCAATCGTGATTCCAAAAAAAAAAGGATTGTTTTGAAGTCAGAAGAAGGCCAGCTTGTGCTGGCTAGTTCATGGAGAATGCATTGTTTCAAGAATATGAAATAACCTTATCACCAATATGGTGCTTGCAGGCTTGAACACTCCTAATCATTTATTCTACAATCCACACTAAACCATCTGACACAAGTTATGCTTTTTAAGAAGTTTGCATGTAAAATTCAGCCAATCCAAGTACTCATAATCACTTATAAATTCGACACGAACACTTTACAAGAAGTGCATGAGTAGCTTGCCTCATAACTTGCTTCTCTATGTTTATGAATGAATTTGTGTTGCTGATGTGTGTGTGCTTCCCTTTTTCCTTCTTTTTTTTTTTCTGGTGGGGTTTCTTGTCCCATCCACCATCGTCTTATGGGTTCCCTGTTGGGAAGCTGGCATTCTTTACAAGTTTAAGACTTGTAAAGACCTTTTGTTATTGCATAAAATAAACAGAAAATTATTGGTGTTGCCCGAGTTGTTTTCAAATCATAATTATAGACTATAGAGCAGGTTATATGTTTGGTTGGCTTGTTCCTTGTTAGTATCTATCAAAAAGATGACAAGCTATGTTAATGGGTGTGGGGTGCAAATGTGTTCCTGCGGGTGCCAGTGCGGCACATCTCAAAAAACTTGGGTGCAGGGGTGCGACAAGAGTATATATACAAATATATGTATTTATAATATATATATATAGTTATATGGTTGTTTCTTAGCTTAATCTGTCTTTAAAAAAAAAAAAAATTATTACTGTAAATAAAAAAGAGAGGGAGAGAGAAGAAAAAGAAAGAGGGAAAGAATGTTAAAAGTGAACTGGAGAGGGTGTGGTCGGTGTGCATATCGAAGCCACACCTATGTCCGCACCCGCACCTATGTCCACACCTGTGTCACGTCGATGCGAATGCTGCTCCTGTTTTAAAGTGACCGTGTGGCATAGATGAGAAGTGCCAGCACTTTTTGATGCTTCCTTTGAATGTCGGCTTCCCTTTCTTCCATAATGATTGAGGTTCATGAGGTTGCACAAAAAATTACAAAGTGGAATTTAGAAGCTTGTGGTATTGTTGCTGGTTCATTAGTAAGTATATTGTGTTAGTTAACTTCATATGGCTTACCCTGCACTGCTTTTTTTATGATTGTTAAAAATTTGCAGAAAAATTGAAAATTCTTTATTACAACATTGATAATCCGAAACAAGAGTTAACATCTAATACAGTATGACATTCTCCAGCAGGACTGAAATTTTTAGCCTATCTTGCTTTTTGATATCTTCATTCCTCCGTTGTCACTAACTATGAAGTTGCTCTTGTGCCTTAAGTGTCAGACAACCAATGAAGAAGAAATTTTTCATGTGCAAGGTCAGCGTTCTCTTTTCCCTCTTGGGTGGATTCATGTGAGATTTTCAGTCATGCTCCTTTTCCATATTAAATAATCTCTATGATTTACATAATGTCTCTTCTGCTTCTTTATTGGTTTTCAATCATGGCATCTCTGATGTTAGGTATTAGAGAAGGACTAAGACTTTATTCGTCCTTTATACAATAAAATTTATATGATGAAACCAATTTTCTTAGCCTAGTTTTTCACCAAGAATGGTACATTTGTTATATGAATTTTGTCACCATCATCATTGGGTTCACATACTATTTGTCAAAGCCTTTGATTTGTCAGCCTGTAACTGTTGGTTATCTTGTGACCAGCAATCACAGGTTAAGAAGGCCCCTACTTTCACAAGGTACTCCTAGATCACTAGATGCATTTTTTCTTTTTGGCAATGGCTGCAGCCAATTTGACAAAAGCTTATTCCATACTTAAGGTGTCTTAAATAAAAGTTTTTTCTCATTGCCAAGCGATAAGCACGCGTTAATAAAATATGATTTACCTATCTTTTTTAATGAACTTAAGTGATCACGTTCATAGAGTCAGCAAACTTCTTAAAACAATTTACTTGAAATTTCAAGGTTATTTTCATGCTAGTCTTTCTGTTATCTGTTTGTTTATCATGGAGAGACCCTTTTGTTGATTTGCTCCAGTTCTGATTTTCAAACACTTCCAACTCAGTCGTGTTTCATGTCCTCAGTGGATGTTCATACTCATTATTCTTACCAGGTAACTGTTGAACCCAAGAGCATTTGTAATTTCAACTTTGCAAATGCTTTATCTCTTCTTTGTTTGATTATCTTGAAACAGGCAGTTGAAGCTCAAAAAATAAACAGGATGCACAGCTCTCTCGATTAATTTTAAGTCTACTCAGCCACATTAAGCAAAAAAAAAAAAAAAAAAAACAGGATGCACCCCTTCTTTTGTTTTTATTTTTTATTTTGTGTTTTATGTCTCCAAGCTGGTTATAAGTTAAACTACAAGTAAATTTTGATACAGAAAGTTTATTGTGTCTATTTTCAGATTATGCTACCTGAGGCGATTGCGATAGTTATGGCACCAACTGATGTTTCTAGGTAATTCCTTTTTCATCTGGTTGATTCATTTATGGGCAGGTTGTAGTAGCCAACATCAGTCTATACTCTTTTTCTAATGCCACAAGGGCATGCCAAAATTATGAAGCACACATTAAACGTAGGGTCACCATGTGAAATCTTTATTTTTGTTAGCTGTTTACTATGCTCAACTATGAAAATGCAATTCAGTTTTTTAATGGTCGAAAAATCGAAAGCAATATATTTAGATCATTGCCACAAATATCACCGTTTATCACCATTTTTTTCAAAAAAAAAAGTGATAAATATGGAGAAACAAATAAAAATTGTAATTAAAATAACTGAATATTTTAGAAAAAAAAATCAAAATGAAATGTTTCATTTTTGTGTTTTTTTAATAAATATTTAATGTATTTTACAAGTTATGGTAATTTACATTTTACTGATTATCTTGGATTTTGATCAATTTTTGTTAGAAAATTCGTACAACTCATAGTTACATGTCAGGTGCTAGTTAAAATTGGTGCCAAATGAAATACTAGAATTTGGTGGTCCTGGCCTGATTTAAACGATCATACCGAGTCTTCTAGGATTCTGTTGAAGTTGGGTTAGTACTTGGCTCAGTGACCTGACCTCGGTGCCATGTTGACTCGCTATGCTATTAGATACTACATATCTGCAGAGTAATTATCCACTTATGACGTTGCTTTTGTTAGTTTTGAGCAAAAAACCATTATCTTATATTTTTCTTAGTGAAGCGTTGGATAGTATCTATCATAGTATATTATCGCCAAAGCATTCGTAAGCTCTGGTGTGGTTGATAGCTTCAACTTACCGAAGCGACCAATTTCTTGGTTCTCTTTATTATTTTGCACTCTATTTTTATAAACTTATTCATTTTGATTTTAGGAGGGCTATTTGGGTGATATACTCTTCCATTATCGTGAAACGTCATAACAAACTACCTACTTCCCTTTGTGACACGCGGCCATTTAGGCCCCGATTCTGGTCCTCGGACTCCAGTAAGACTCATTTCATGCATTGCCATATCAACTTATGACACATTAACATGTTAATTACTTCAGGATATGCCAATAAACGTAATGTGCAATTGAACTTCTAGTCTTTAATTTGATTAAAGAATTTCATTGCCCTCTCTTCTCCCATACAACAAATTTCATATGGAAAATTTTTCCCCATGATAATTAGTTCCCTTTCTTTGCTATTAACAAGTTGTGACAACAGACAATTTTAAGCGTTTATATCTTTGGAATAATGTCAAATACAGGTCTCATAAATTTGTATTTTTTATAAGGGCCGGAAATGAAGCTCGATTGAAAAATCCGCCAACCCAAAGGTAAACGTCGGGAAGTAACATCCCATGGTGCCGCTGCTGGCTGTCGTTCGTCTTCTGCGCATTGCTCCTCCCTGACGTTTATTCTCCTTACCGGATCTCCGTGACTCTGATGGATTGCTACGAATTCCGGGCTCCAGTCTCCTTCTCCGGCAATGCTCATCTCTTCCCACTCCTGCTTGCTTCTCCTGGACAGATGCAGTACCTTGCTCCAGCTCAAGCAGGCACACGCACAGCTTATCACGCTAGGCCTTGCCCGGCACGCCATCGCTGCCGGTCGCGTCGTTGCCGTTTGTGCACTCTCCTGCTTCCCTGGCGGCCTAGACTATGCGTATTCTGTGTTTAATGACTGTAGAATGCCCAATTCGTTCATGTGGAACCATCTGATTAGAGCCCACGTTCAGTTAAAGGATCACGATCGTGCTCTTTTGCTCTTCAATTCGATGCGTAGGCGCGGTTTTCGGCCCGACCAGCATACTTTCCCGTTTGCGATCCAGGCCTGCTTCTCTCAGTCTATGCTTCGGATAGGAATGGCGTTGCAGGGGTGTGTTGTTTCAGCGGGGTATGAACGAGATGTTTATGTGGTGAATGCACTTGTTGGCATGTATGGTGGCTGTGGGATTGTTGGTGCCGCGCGCCAAGTGTTTGATGAAACGCCTGAACGAGATTTGCCGCTTTGGAACATCATGATCCGGGCTTACGTGAGTTCGGGCTCTGTGTGCATGGCGCGGAAGCTGTTTGATGAAATGCCCGAGCGCAATGTGATCTCTTGGAGTTGTATGATTGATGGGTGTGTTCGTCATGGGCTGTATAAAGAAGCGTTGGGTTTGTTCCACGAGATGTTGGTGATGGAAGAGGCGAAACCCAATGAAATTACTTTGTCTAGCGTACTCTCTGCATGTGGGCGACTTGGTGCGCTTGAGCATGGAGAGTGGGTTCACGCTTACATAGGCAAATGTGGTATGAAGATTGATGTGGTGCTAGGAACTTCACTCATAGACATGTATGCCAAATGTGGAAGCATCGAGAGAGCACATAGTGTCTTTTGTGGCTTGAAATGCAGGGACGTTATGACGTGGAGTGCTATGATCTCAGGCTTGGCCATGCACGGTCATGATGGAAAGTGCCTGCAGTTATTTTCGCTAATGCAGAGAGAGGGAGTTAGGCCTAACGCTGTTACTTTTGTTGGTGTTTTATGTGCATGTGGTCACGTGGGGCTTGTAGACGAAGGCAGACACTACTTTAATAGCATGTGGGAGGAGTTTGGGATATCTCCTTTGATTCAACATTATGGTTGCATGGTAGATCTCTATAGCAGAGCTGGACTCATGGAGAAGGCGTATGAGGTCATAAAGAACATGCCTATAGAGCCTGATGTCCTCATATGGGGATCTCTTTTGAGTGGATGCAGAACCAGTGGAAATATTGAAATGGCTGAATTGGCATCGAGAAAAGTGATTGAATTAGATCCTTTAAATAGTGGTGCTTATGTGCTTTTGTCAAATATTTATGCAAAATCGGGAAGATGGGATGATGTCAAAAGTATAAGAAGAGTTATGGAAGAGAAGGGGATAAATAAAACACCTGGATGTAGCTTAGTTGAGTTGGATGGAGTTGTGTATGAATTCTTTGCAGGAGATGAATCAAATCCTATCAGTATGGAGATACATTCAATGCTGGAAGAGATCATGAGAAGGTTAAGAATGATTGGTTATGTAGAAAACACTGCAGAGGTTGCACTGAATTTGAACGAGGAAGGAAAAGAGCACGCTCTGCTAGTTCACAGCGAGAAGTTGGCCGTTGCGTTTTGTTTTATCAGTACTCCCCCAAGGACACCTATCCGAATCGTGAAAAATCTACGCATCTGTGTTGACTGTCATCTAGCTTTTAAGCTTATGTCTAGGGAGTTTGACCGAGCAATTGTCATCAGGGATTGCAACCGCTTCCACCATTTCAAAGATGGATCCTGCTCATGTAGAGATTACTGGTAACTAGCGTTTGAGCTTGATTCTGAAGGTTGTTGATAATCACTGCTGGTAGTTATGGGAATTAATCAAGTTGGCAAAGCTTATTATTTTTTGCTCTGATTGAAAACTGGGGTTGGTTAGCCTATACGCATTGTTTGACATCATATGATCTGTTCTAAATTATCATATTCTTGTGATGAGGAGGGCCGTGAGCAGTGTGAATGCTACCTATCAGTTATACTCGCAAGGCATCTCACTTGTTGAAGCCACGGATGTCAGGAAATAACGCTGCCAAATGCCAATGTGAATGCTACCTATCAGTTAAGTGTTGCACCGGTTGATGTTTTCCTGCTTTTGATCGTTGGTCTTAATGTCTGCCAATGCCCATCCATATGAACGTTATGCAATCAGCTTGGGATACGCTTGTTCGATAGCTTTCTGCCAAGTTCAACGGTTGTTCTGATGGCCGAAACCTGCAAATTTGTTCCTTCTAGATGCCATGCACAGGGTTCAACAATTTGTAGGCAAGTGCCATCTATCCAGAACTGCAGCAAACTGTTTTTACTACTTCGATTTATACAATGCAACTTATTTTCTTCAATTTATAGTTACCGAGGATTGCATCTCTTACAGTCTTATCTATATCTGCGTAACACAGATTTTCCACGGATAGAGAGACACACACATAACGAGAGAGAGAGGTGGAGGAACTGGTGAAAACAGCTACTATTACTAGGGGTCAACGAAGTCCACGCCCACCTGTTTCGGCGAGTGTGTTGATAAGAGCCAGAGCATTGCTTGTAATCCGCGCAACATTTCCTATCGTGCTGTTAAGTCGTTCCACTACTGTCCCATGGGTGCCATTGAACCCATCTAGGCACGTGTCTTGACTGGTCAGCACGGCGCTCACCCATGTCTGCATATTGCTGACCTGAAAGTCGAAGGTGCTGCTTTCCAGCGAGCGGATCTCGAACAAGGACTTGTGAAGATTATCTAATGCATCATTGAAACACTCGACGCAGTCTTCAAGGGCCGCTTTTTCTCTCCCCCGGAGCCTCAACTCCCTCAGGCCCAGTATATACTGGGATACATTCTTGGTTTCTGCCAACGTCACAGAGATCGCACTGCGGGCAAGAGCGCTTGCATTTTGCTTTGCTGCAGATGGGAGAGTAGAGAATGTATTGAAGCACAATTCACGATACAGCGTTACACGGCAGGCGTTTCTAAGGTAAGCATTTCCATCTCCATGTGCGAAGCACCCCATGAACAGTGCAAAGAGAAAGACTGCCATTATGGTGGGTGTCAGAGACATGGCGTCTACGGGTAAAGTAAGAGATCAAGTGCATTTAGAGTGGGAAAGAAGATAACTGATGGCTTTATATATCTGTGCAAGGGAAAGTGGTATGTGATTGCAATAAAGAATGGTAGAAGGGGGGATGGCATGCCGGCTAGTTGGTTGTAGCTGCTTTGGCCTTTTAGGTGTACTCTGTACAATAATATCTTTCTCGTGAATTAGCTTTGCCTCTCGTGAAAAAATGAACATGGAAGCTTGAATGTGGCGATCTTCCGTGATGATGCTCATGAACGCAGCAGCGCTTCTGATGGGCACCAGCTGAGATGCTGATTGCTGAATGCTGAATGCATCTCGCGCTTATCCAGTGAGCTGGCCGATCTGGTGAAATAGGGCTACTGTAAGGCCTTGATGCAGGCTTCACACCAGTCACAGATCTCTGGTGATATTTCGAAAGTACTGCCATCTTAATGCCAGGCATTGGGGAAATTGCTTTACAGGTAAGATCTTGCGGGATATTGGAAACGATATCTTAGGTTCTCATGATAATATTCCAAAAGTATCATAACTTTATCGTGACTTTATCATGAAACTTTCATGAACTCGGATACTTCAATCCTAAAGTCACTTTTTTCTTTTCCTTGTTTTTTTTCCCCCTAGTCTCTGTATATCCCAACAATATCCTTAATTTTGCTTACACAACTTTGTAAAGGAACAACAAGTGAGCACCCACCACATAGTACAATCCTCTGTCTACTTACCTCGTTGGCAGCATAGCTTCCTTTGCTTTACCAGCTTGTTCGGTCGGATAGACATAGTACAAACTTTTTCTTTGTTTGTTAGGAAAGTCAGTTTAAAAATTCTAAGCTCTCATCGTCACAGTCTTCATTGATTGCTGAGACTCGTCGGGCTCATTCTTACAAGCGATGAAGCAAAGGAAAAGGGATATACACTTGAAATTAGTTTCTAAAAGCCATTAAGAGGACGTTTGTTTCCCTTACACCTGATCTTGATCCAGAGATCCACATATTTTGAGAACCATGGAACTAAACAATCACACTTGTTTTCTTTAATCCCATATCTGTCATTTGACAGTGTAAATAACTCAAAATGAGGGTGGCTGAGGGATCCTAAAACAAATATTTTAATATTTGATGGGGACTAACGTATAAAAATTAAATTATGTGGAGGAACCAATATGTAGAAAAAATAAATTGTGTGGGTCTCTGTGGGCAACTGCCCATATAAACCACACCTAGCTCTGCCGTTGGTCTTAAGCAGGATCCTTAGGTCTAAACTGAGATCCTTATGGCCAGCCATGGATTTCGGCTGAACCGTATGGAAATTGCAGCTGCATTTGCAGTATGAAGTGGTGCCTCCAATATAATATTTTTTTGCTTGCTTTTCAAAATAAATGTTGATTGATGTTCAGCTTAAAGGAAAAACCAAGCATAGATTAAATCTGCAATTTTGCCAACACAAGCACCCTCTATGTAGAAATTTAAATTATTAACCCCTGCATCTTTTTTATCAGAGCCTGTAAAAAGTACACCATTGCCAAGGATGCCAATATATCCAATTGGGATCAGATATCAGTTGGATAAAAAAAAAATTAATATTTAATTAAAAACATCAGATTGGATTCAAATTTAAGATATGAAATTTGGATTCAAATTGGATATACATAAAATATTATATTGAATTCATATTCTAATCGGATTTAGTTTTACAATAAATACCCTGTATCGAATGCCCTTACTTTCTGAAAGCTGAATTCGATTTAAAATTTGGATTTAGACTTGTATGTGAATTCAAAAATTGGATTTAGATTGGATTGTGAATTTGAATTTTAAATTTAGATATGACTATTTGGCAAAGTGAATATGGTTAAGAGTACATCTGATTCAAATCCTATCGTTAGACATCCCTGTTGGACGACATGATACAATATTAACAACATTGCTCAGAACATTGACTTACAATCTGATAGACCGAGCTTTTTTGTGGCTTCACCTTGTGTAGGCACGCTTTAGCAGCTTCAATTGTGTGGGATCTCGGGCTCTAGCGTCTAGTCTGTCCAAAACATCTCATAAGAACCGGAGATAGTGTGACCTCTAATGGATGCAAGAGCCTTCTTCGGGCTGAAAAACCATCTTCCAACCGCCCCGTGTGATTGTCGAAGGGCCAAGGCGAGGATCCTCCGTTAGCCCAGTCGAAGGGATGGACGAGAGCGCCATGCTCCATGTCCCTGAGTTTCTTTAATTTGCATGTGACCTAGCCATCTTCGGTCAGACATCATCTGAAGTGGTTAGGAACAGCCGTGTGGGTGTTGACCGAGACTTTATGTTAGTACGCTTGACCGCTTGACGCAGCCAACCCCTATGCCGAGTCCATTATACGACGCAGCACCAGCCTATACTCGTTTGCTTTAGGCCATTGTCTACGCTGGAAAGCAAGAGCAAATGCGCGAAGGAGAGGAGCGTCGCAGCCGGCTATGGGTCGGTAAGTTGCTGACCTCAGCCGGCTATGGGGCTCGGTTGCCTGCAACTGGTCTTAGTCGAGAGCCGACTGACCCTGGACAACGGGCGGTCGGTATTCCGGGCGAAGGGTCTTCAGAGATTTCGGGTTAGCCGAGAGAGTCTCGGCAACGCTCGGCAGCGTGGCCAGATTCATTCCGAGCGCAGCGTCGCCCAGAAGAAGCGTAGCCGAAAGGTGGCCGTCTCATGCCGACACCATTCCGAGCGCAGCCTTCTTCCGCGCTCCGACCGCTTTGGAGGGTGACTCGGCTGAGCTCTAACCTGTATTAGAGATCATTCGGCAGATGAAAGAATTCAGCCTCAGTATTCTTCGCAGCCCACAAGTCTACACAGCCAGCGTTTCAGGCGAAGTTCTTTCTCTTGTAGCGTAGCAGGTCAGTGCTGAGATGGGAGGATTGCAGCGTATCAGGTCAGTTCTGAGATTGGGGGACCAGACCCGGTTCGAGAACCCAGTCTCGACCCGGGTCATGTATGGGGAGAAGGCGGGAACGCCCGCTCCAAATCCTCGAGCTCTGATTTCATTTTCTGGCGGGAGTATATAAACTCTTCGCAGGTGCAATTTTCTTTAAGCTTTGAAATCGGAATAGTGTTTTCGCAAGGAACGATCCACGTTGTATTTCTTCGCTTTATTCAATTCAATAAAGAAAAGAATTTCGGTTGTTCATTTGTGAGGTTTCCGATTGATCGACGGCGATTCTCTACATTGTCAGCGATCCTTAGCCTAGGAGTATTTCTTCAGTCGTGAGTTGGCGTCTCCGATTTACCAAAAGCTTCGAGCTCTTCAACGGTGGTTTTGCTGAAGAATCGATCGCGATCAGCTGCAGTCTGCGAGGAATATCCGATGGTCTAATTACGGCAGACAAATGACGCACCTCAGTCGGTCGGCCGAGCGATCTGAGAAGCATCTCCTGGCTTCAATTGATTTTTATCTGAAACCGGTAGAATCTTTACTAAGATTTTAATTATTTTCCAGCAAATCCTATCGTCTTTGGATTCATCTCTGTTTCCACCGATCGACCGGAGGAAAACTCCTGTTGAGCGTCTTAAATCCGATCAGTTACTCGGATCAACGATCTGAGATTCTGGTTCGTCTTTCCACTGCTCAGTATTTGGACTTACCTTCGGTCGATCAGATTGCTCACCTGAGCAGGAAGATCGTCTAAGAATTTCACCATCCGTCCGTGCTTTCATTTCGATCTGCCGCTAGTTTCCCGGCGACTGATCAAGATTAACCTCAGGCGGAATTTGTGTTGATTTTCTGTCGATCATTATGCCGGAATTTCCTGCGCTGTTGATTCCTCGTTGCTGGACTTTATTATTTGAGGATTCCGATTGTGTCCATTTCTGTTGACACTCGATACCTGCTCTGAGTTAAATTTTCTGAACGGATGCTCGTATTCTTGATATCCGGTTCAGAGTCGAGTGGATTATTTGTGGTCGATCGCTCGATTATTCCTCTAATTTTAGCTCGATTATTCCTCTAATTTTAACTAGTTCTTCTAGGTGGAGTTAGACAAGACAATGTCAGAAAAGAGCCACCTGGTCGTTGTTTGTATCTTGTCCATTATTGAGTCTGGATGATGTGGTTCAGTTAGTTTTTCACGATTCAGGGTTCACACCATGTTCTACGCATCACACATATTTTCTTCCCCACTTTTTAAGTAGAGTGTAGAGAAACTCTCAATGTTAAGTAGCGGGGGAGAGTTTGATGAGTTGATCCTTTCGCCTGCATCACATCATAAGCCACAAGCCAAATAGGAGGGCTCGAATATTACCTCTTAGTGCGATACGTTGATGTGTAAAGAGTATTTTTTTTTAAAAAGCGAGCCACATGATCATGGGCTCCATTTTTTTGGTTTTTTAATGTTATCGAAATCGGTATTTGAATAAAATAAAAAACTAAATAAATGATTCAGCGAATCGGTAAACTGAATCTGAATCAGAGTCGGGTTAATTAAAAATATAAAGAAGAAAAGTAGCATAAAAGAACCAACACTTTAAGAAAAGAAAAAAATAAAAAGTTGTAAACATAACAGAGGAATTAGAAGAAGAAGGAACAACAATATTCTCTTTAACTTTGGTATTTACGTCCTTAAAGTTTATTATACAGTATATCTTGTAAAAAATTTCTGATGGGACTTTTTCGTAAATAACGGAGCTATACTCAGTTTTTTTCGAAGTACATTTAAAGGAGCAAGCCGTAATTACTGAAAGAGAAATGTGGTGTTCTTTACGTAATTACCGGGAATAACGGTTGCAAAAAAATGGGGCGATTCAAGTTGAATCGCCCGATTTTTACCCAATTTCAGACTTTCAGTTACTCGTGAGAAAATCGCCCCATTTTATACCAGATCGATTCTCGAATAGAGCAGCGGTTTTTTGTAAGGGCAGTTGTAGTATTCACAAAAAATACATATATTATTTTTTGAAACGATTTTTTTTCTCTTTCTAAATTTTCTTTCTTGGGAGGGGGGTCTCGTTCTTTTGTCCGGAAAAGCTCCGCAATTTTAGTACCTTTCATCAAGTTCTTGTAAGTAGAGGGACGAATTTCGAAAAATTGAACTTTAAATAATTTTAGTACCTTTCTTGGGAGGGGGGTCTCGTTCTTTTGTCCGGAAAAGCCTCGACCGCTCCCCTGTTCCCGCGAAGTTCTTAAAATGCCAAGAAAGGAAAATTTCCCGCCATCAGTTCAAACCGACGACGGAGAAGCAGAAGGGGTGATCTCCACGATGCTCTTCAATTCTTGATCAAAATCGCAAACTTCCGAGGAGCCCTAGCCTGCTTTCTCAAGAAAAGTTTCTGAAGATCGGGGAAGAAGACGGAGAGAGGTTATATTTTCTGGCTCCGATGGTTTATTCATCCCTTTCGAGCGGATACTTTTTTCCGTTTTCTCGCAAGCTTGATGGAGACTATCGATTCCATTGACCATGAACGAGGGAGAAAGAGTCCGACGGCTTTCTGCAAATCTGGGAAGCGTTTCCCGATCTAAATCGTGAATTCGAAGGAAACGAAACTATCGCCAAACCCTAGCTCGGTTTCTCGGTTACCGTATCACAATCTCCGAATATGAAAGGGACGGCGTGTACCGTCTCTGTTCTTTTTTCTCTTCCATGATTTCATCTTTATCTAGTTTTTGTTTGCAATGGTTTAGCGAATCATCCTTACCTTGAACCTCCTTTTCCTTAGCCTTCACAGTTCACACACGTTGTTCGTACGTTAATCGAATGTAACCTATTCCTGGGGGGAGTTTTGGGTACTGTAAATATTGAATCGTAGGGTTTCTTAGTTATTGGAAAATTACTCAAAAGGCTGTTTATCTCCTCAGTAATTTCGATAAGTGCGAACTTAACAAAACTAGTTTCAAAATTAAATGGCCTTCTTGGTTCTTCACTCATGTATTTATTCCTTGACAGTTCATTGCACAAACTCCTTTATTTTTATTATTTTCTGCGGTTGATATACGAGTCCTATATATCCTGCTCTAGACGTGAAGTTCCACAGGGCTTTATTTCTGGCGACACCGGAATTATTTTCTTACAAATAGTATTTTACTTCTTCATGTATATGAATGTCTCGAAAAGCATTTGGTTGACATTCTTTTTGAACTATCCCTTTTGAACGCTTTAAGTATACTCACAAATCATCACGGCATGCAAATAATGAGAATTTGCCGAATCATCCCTTGGATACACTAGGTGACCACTAGTTTTTTATTCAGCTGTTCTGGGAACAAGTTCTTGAGATTGCTCGAACCTTGCCACTTCTGTTTCTTTTCGAGAGACTGATCCGTCTTTATCCAAGAGAAGTAGAATTCCAAGGCAGAAATATATCAGTTATCAACAAATTTGAAAATTCTCACAGAATTGCATGGCAAATACAATTTTTTCTTTCATGGTCAGATTTAACTGATGATGGCTACAATCACTCTTTATCCAGATAACTTTGACTTTATTTACATAATTACAGAAAGCTTCCCTTTGTTGCTTTGTCTTATTCTTGAACACGCACTGATCATCTCTAGAAAGACACGGAAAACTCCGGATGGCACCTGAATACCTGAAAGAGAACTATAATGTAGTTCCCGTGTAGATGGGCTAGATAATCAATTGGCACTTTTAGCCGTAGGATTTGTATTATGGACATACGAGGGGCATGCTCTTCCTCGCCAAGCCTATATAAGGAGATGTTTGTTTTTGTGTCCAGCAATTCCTGTTTCATTTCATCACAACGATGTTCACTTGTCATTATGATGCTTGAATGATTACCTGTCGTTTTTCCGCTAGGATGGAATCCATGCCTGCAAAGCACGTAGATGGTGGTGGTTGGAGAAACTGGGATGAACTAAACTTCTCGCAAATTTATCAAATGGACAAGATAGCTAGCACAGACCTTAATCATCCCCATCGGAGTTCCACAGAAAACAATATCATTGGCAACCATGAGGCTTGTTATCTTGCTTCCGGCTGAAAAAGCCCCCACTTTCTGCTGCTTCTCTCTCAGCCAGACCTGGTTAAAAGCTTTGCTTAATCTAAACGCTTATATCCACATAACCGGGAAGCAGTGATAGCCACAAAATGATTTGACCAGAAAAAGAAAAAGGAGAAATGAAAAACCTGAACAATGCTTGGTGAAGACTTGCAACTCAGGTACATAAAGTCCTCCACCACCGTCATTGTCTGGATCACTGTTCTCTTGCCTGCTGTTGCCATAGTGACAAGGGACCCATTCTGCCTTCTTCTTACCTGTATTGTTTATTGTTGTTATTATTATTAGTCATCATCGTTATCATTGTTAATATTTTAAAGAAATATTCCTGACTGAACATTTCAAGTTCATACCTTGATGTTTGAACCTTTGACAGAAGCACCTGCAGTATAGAGAAGGTCTCTGTAGACAAGAAGAGAATTGATGGGTCTGTTTTTCATCCACCAGCCCTTTGCAGGACTTTCAAGTTCACGTCTCTGATCAGTAACCAAATCTATCTCCTGAGAATGATTTGGATCTTTACATGTTAATGCTTGAGGGCTACAGAGTCACAGACATATATAGACACAAAAGTACACATTCTGCAGCCACTTGTAGATGTCAAATAAGTTCATCACAAGCACGTGCCTTCATGAATTAAGGAGCGTAACATTGCTACCATTCTTGGAATTCTGGTAATGTTGTAAAGAGAAGTACTAGAACATATGGTCCTACAAATTGTGCCATTGACTTTATAAATGATTTGTTCATAGCAGCAACAATTAATGCATGAAATCACTCTCAGTTTTGGGTTTTTAGTTGTTCATAACCATGAAAGATTGTGAAAGTGCTTAATGCGCTTATGGTTCTTGTAGGACAATGATAATGATAATGAGATCACCAGTCTTGAGGAATCAATAGCAGCAACTAATATGGAGACATTTATAGTTCATGTTTTTTACAGAATTGTTTGGCATGCTGATTGATGGGTGCAAACTGCTAAGTACACCATTCAGTCTACTGTTTTCATAGACAATTTTGCTTTTCCTGTTCCTTTTTAGGGTGGTTGGCTGGGATTTGCTCATCCAATTAAAAATCTTGAAGAAATTGTGAAAATTTTGAGTGTTTTCTGTTGTTGACTGCCTTCAAAGGGAACAATGATACCAGCATATCCGACGTCCCTCATATAGATGTACATGGTTAAGACTGCAATGTTCTTATTCCTGAAGCAGAACATAGCCCTGCAGGAAATACTTCTTTTGTTGAAGACCTGCAACAAGAAGACATTGAAATGCCAAAAATGCACCCGTAAGCATCTCTCTCCCTGTCTCTTTCTCTCTCTCTTCTCCTTTACCACAGATGGTCCTTACTGCTAAGCAAGATGTTCAAATTCAATTTAATGTCTAACATACTAATTTGACTTCAATTTTACGGTCTAAAGTATGTACGTTTTAGGCTTCTAGTTCAATTTCTCATTCCACATGCATGGATATTCTTGACATTTCAATTATCATCAAGGAAAGGAACATAGGGTTGAGACCAAGCGAGTCAGTTGAAAGCATAGTATATGCATGTCTGCTTTCATGCTTGACGAGGTCATCTGTCCACCAGAATACCAGAAGACTAAGAAAGAAATAACTAGAAGATACCTGAACACTTGAGTCTCTGCAACCTAGATAAATCTTGTTTTTTTCTACAAAAAGTGTCCTCAAGTTTTTGTTTTTGCAGACAACCTTGATAATCCCTGATGCATCACAAACCTGAAAAAACATCTTCCAGTCAAAATTCGGAGCAATAAATGGTTAAACTTAAACGTATTGATGATTATGTGTGAGTAGTGTTTCATTGCACATTCTGTGTGATACTTATGAGCCTTACGCTTTCGTAGAGTTGACATTTGCAAAGATCCGGAGAAACTTTGCATTTCATACAAAGGATATTCTACCTTACCTTGAGACCTCGACTCCTCGTAATTGCATAAAAGAGGCGGTCATGTGCCTGTACTCTCTGAATTGGTTCCTTCATCTCAACTACAGCCAAGCACTCCAACTTATGCTTTACCATCTGCCAAATCTGTAAAATAACGGACAAATTTTACTTTCTTGTTTCTTAAATAAAGGAAAGATGATATTTGAATGTTCTGAGTAAACCCAGTACATGCTAAAAATCACATTGATTACCCTGATGGTTCTGTCCATTGAGCCACTTAAGAGGCTGTCTCCTGGCTCAAAGAGTCCGAAGCATGTCACTGTTTTTCTGTGCTCCTTGACCTCATGTACAAGCTTGACTGATCTTCCCTTGATATCCCACACCTTAGGATGTACACCATGGTATCGGTTACAAACATGATAAAGACAACCTATATGGTCTACCCATATCACATATGTGCGGCAGCTACTGCGGCATCTTTCCCCCTTCCTTGCAGGGGGGAAGGGGGAAATAGGCGATGCTACACAAAGCGTACCTTCAGGCACTCTAAAGTAGTCACAAAAAATAGGCGATGTTTGAAAACATTGCATATTTATTGCCAAAACAACACAAGTCATTTTTAAATGAAAAATCTCACGGTATTTTCAAAATATTGGCAAAAAGATATTTCTTCAAATATTATTGAAATATTTCGACCCCTTTTATAGTTTTTTAATGTACTTTATCATATCTTTCCATATATTTTTTTTAATTTTTATTTTTTTTAAAATCTTTATCTTGCAAAAAAGTTAATATAAAATTCTTAATTTCGTAATTCTTCTATTGTCTTATATGCTATTTGGCTTTTTGATTCCCGAGATTTTCTTTAAAATGCCAACTTTACCGAAAAATATCCAAGAAAAATATTGCAGGTAATAACCCGAGAGTTGTATTTATGACTATGCCTTCAACCCATTAGAAACTATTGATTTAGGTTATGTGTAGGCTATTGCGATGACAAACAACTTGAGCTGAATTTGTGCTCAACTCATTCAATAAATGAGTCAAGCTCGAGCCAAAAGTCTAACTTCAGCACTTACTTGAGCCGACTTCGAGTTTCATAAACTCACCATATACAAGCTCAGTTAAGCTGGTTTGTGTATATCATTAAGTTTATTTTTTATGTTTTATTCTTTTAAATTTATCCTTTCTTCTTCTTCTTCTTCTCTTTCTCTCTCTCTGAGAAGATCCTTATAAAGGATCCTTGGGTATCGGGCCTGGTTCTCTTATGGAGACTTTAGTCATCTAGTTGGTGGAGGAAAACCAGGTGGTTGCCCATTAAGTATCACTAACTAGGTTGTGCAAGAAGAGGGTTGAAAGTGGTTTGTTTAGGTAGAGGAACCAAACCAGTTGTTACCAGTTTGATAAATGATAAAATAGAGATGCATGAGGGGTAGCTCAGTGTGGAGCTCAAGGCGTGCTTGGTCTATTATCTTGAAGTTCGTTGGTTCTGAGCTACAAGCCTAAGCAAGTCGAGTTGAAGCCTGACTCTACTACAGTTCGTCAGATTAAGTTCGAGCTTTGACTTGAGCTCCAGCCGGGTTCAAGCTGACTAGTATAATACCTGTACATTTTCTTCAAGCTCAACGAACCTGTTAAAATACGGTTGATTGACAACCATCATGCGTTAACAAATGTAAAAATATGCTAGTGATATTTTAGACTTTTAGTATATTGTGATCCATTGATTGTTCAACTTTGCAAAAAGCATACGCACGTTTCATGTAGAATGCTGATCGTATCTAGAAGGTGATTGTTACCAACATGAAAAAGATAGTTTCCTGTTGTTGGAATACATGCTCAGAAATCCATATAAACAGCATCACTAGTCACAAAATGGGACTGGATTTTTAGGTCCCTTTCTCTCCCTAATTTTCTATCAATTCTCGAGTGTAGAAGATGGTTGAAAATAGAAAAACGAAAAGTAATAAGAGGGAGACAGAAAAAAGAAAGGGTTGGAACAACCAGTCCCATAATGGCACTTGCTATATATATATATATATATATATATTCAACCAGTCCCACTTTGGCCCTTTCTCT
>JAANDH010000335.1:165172-273929 GCA_011799765.1 Nymphaea thermarum
TATATATATATATATATATATATATATATATATATATATATATATATATATATATATATATATATATATATATATATATATTCAACCAGTCCCACTTTGGGACTGGTTTTTCAGGTCCCCAACCTCTCCTTAGGATCCACCAAATTTACGTGAATCCCCATATATGCATATGGGAAAAAGATATATGGGACAGAGAGAGATTGAATGGAGGTGTGGGTCTTCAACATGTCTTTAGTTCCTTTTTGAAAATTTTAATCACAAAGAAGGGCAGAACTAACTCGGTCAATGTTGGCAAAGCCTGATTCTGCAACAGAAGTGGCCTGTTGTAAACCCAGCCACTCTGACCACATTGGTTTCTAGTCAAATCGAAGCCCTTTTCACATCTGATGGATGAAAATGTCCAGTCCAGTTCAGAGCAACCAATGCTACTGGTTTTTACTTTCTCCACTCTCACCCAAGTTGCACCAATTCAGGTGTGGCACCATTTTAACAAGTTAAGCTACATAGAGTTCTAGCAATTGTTACATTTGATGTTACATTCAGTATATTGCTGCTGCTGCTTAACTTCAAATTAGAAAAAATTGTGAACCTTATGAAATATCAATCAATCTAAATTTGTTACCTTAATTGTCCCATCTGAATGGCCGCTGTGAAGCTGTCCCTTGTAATATGTAAGCGCATGTACTGCTCCACTGTTTTTTTGTCCAAACTCCAGAAATTGCGTGTGGCCATATGAAATACTCTGCTCTTAACATCAGGGTCAGTAGGTCGATTGAAGCTAGTATTCAGCATTTATTTGTTGATCTAAACTATTAAAAAAATTGAGTTGAATCTAAGAACCATTTACACTCTTGAAAAAATGTACTACATTTCTAATTTATAGTGAAAAAAGGGCGCATATTGCAAGTGAAAAAGCTATTATAAGATTAAATTTGGTAAAGGGTAATATGCTGCAAGCCTGCAAGAGCCTGATTCTTTTATCAATGAGCGAAACCAAAGTTACTGAAGTTGCTTTGTACAATCAGACTTTCGAAGCTAATTGAGAATGAAACTAGAATATAGTTCACCTTTTCTAAATTCAATGGTATTGAATAATCTATTGCTTTCGCCAATTCCTCAGCCACCCAGGTCACATTTGATAGCCTTCTTAGTGATTCCCTCAGTTGTTCAGATATATTTACAAGTTTTTGCATTCCTGCAGTACTTGCATATCAGAGGCCTGTTAGAGATTACTATCAGAGATATAGTTCTTGCAAAATACCTTGGCTAGATGCATAGTTAAAGAGGAAGAGACATGCAAGGAGCCTATCCTCCAGCTCAGATCCAGGATGTAGAAAGCGTGCTATTCCAGCTAATATGGTGTCACATGCTGAATCTTGTAGAGAATTTCCCAATGATGCAAATTCATATCCCATTCGTGCAACAGCTATGAGACAATCTCTTGAAACTCTTAAGGACTTGCTCTGAAGCCCCTTTCCTAGTGCATGAAATAATGGATTCCCCATAAGAATAATGCTTCTTGAGATCTTTCGGCACCAACTTTCAGAATCTAGTTCCTGAAAAAATTGTTGCTCTTGTCAGGATCAATTTATTAATGTATGGAGAGAGAGAGAGAGAGAGAGAGAGAGAGAGAGAGAGAGAGAGTAAGACCAGCTAGTCCTACCAGTGACAATCTGGACCCTAGGATGGCTTCAGACAAAGCTCCAGATCTCCATTTTCTTTTATAAAAGGAGCGGAAAAGGAAGGTTGGTAGTTAAAATTTATGATTACTACCTCCTTTTCAAAAAGGTAGAGATCTAGATCCTTGGATGCCATAACAACTTCCAGATTCTTACTTGTATGACTAGCTAATACGCTTAACTGGTCCTATCCAATTCACATATATATGAGAGAACATGTGCCTTTTTGTGCCTAACTGTGTCTATATGTGTGCATATCTATTTGAATTCCTCCCAGAAAAAAATGCATAAAAATATGTAAAGATATCTATGTTAATTTTACTGGATCATAACTGGTCAAATAGTCTCACCTGTAAGCTTTGGTCTGATATGTCTAGACCTTTTATCATGCTCCTATGTGTAGAAGAGCTTAAGCCTGCTTTCTTGATTAGCCATGCAATTGTAGATGGTTCTCCTGTAACAGTATAACTGCCTCCTAAATTCGCTAGAATAGAAGCTGCCATTGTCTGTGCCTTGGTGCTTTGGTCAGATGAAACTGATTTAAGCAGGACCTCCATGGCTTCTTCTCTGAATATACTCTTACCAGCTGCATCTTCCTGAATTAATATTTTGTTATTAACGATGCAAATACATGCTATGAAAAAGAAATAATGAGAACCTGGAGTTTCTTTCTGTGCCCTTAACAAATTGTATGATGTATGTCCATGGACTTCAAACAATCTTTTATTTTTATTTTTATGATGAACATCAATAAGATTATATTTCATGCATTGTACAGCAAATTCTTTCCCTGAAAGATAGCATAAGCCATGCATATAGCTCATTCAAACATGAGGTCAAATTAGTGGGTGAGGAGCAGCTTCAGTTGACATTTCTCCAAAATTTTTTCCTACATCAGTAATCTGTGTACAATGCTTCTTCTACTGAAACCTTTAACTATGAGCTAGAATGTTTACCATAATATCTAGCTCAAGCAACAAACTTGCTGCAAAAAGTTTGTGCTCAAGTTGTAGTTGCTGTATGCAGGCAACCAATGTGTGCATGATGTTGGAATGACCTTCTTGTCGTATTTGACGCAATAGACCTACAGCTGATGACCTGATGCACAGACAAACATCATGTCAGATCTTTAACCATTGAGAAAGAAAATCAGGAACTTAGAAAAAAAATTCAACAATTTATTCTTAATTATTTGTATAAGTAAGATAGTTATCTCCTAATCTTGTTATTAGTACTTGATGAAGATGCGCAGCCAAATGATTAGTTATATTTGCTCATTCTTCTATTCTCTAGTAAGTAATATTTTAGCATTAAATGCGGTCATAGACTCATAGCTGTGGTGGTAAAAAAGAGGATACAACTAAACTAGAGAATATGGTGGAAAAAAAAGTCTTAAGATAAAGTATGAGCAAGAACCTGGGAAGCACAAATGAGGTGTTTTTGATGATGGAAAAATTGTGATTCTTTCTTTAGGATAATGCAATTATTCATATACATATACATTTTCTGGATCAGAAAACCATTAATGACACAAAAAACCTGTGACCGATATAGAGTAATCTTGTATAATGACTACAAGAATGATCAGGCTGTCTCCTAAGTCATACATGTGATTTGCTATAACAGAGGATGGACTTCAATTTAGTCTCCCTTTAGCTTTGTAAGCATCAAGATGGATGAAAGTTGAACTAGTCTTTGTCAAATTACATAGTTACTCAACTTATGGTTAACTTAATTCTAACATGTGTAACATATTAATGTGCTTGTTCACATATTCCTAGGATATCCACGGCTGGTGTATAAAATTCTGCAAAACTCGTGGACATTATTATCTCTTTGCTTGTTCTCTACTTGGGGAGACACTGGATTTTTTGTCCCCCTATATCTAAGGTTTGTTCCAGCCTGGAATAGATTTTTTTACCATCCGAAAAGCTGCCCAAACTTCCCTTGTTGGATGGATTGAACATTTCCTTTTCTCTTTTGGTGTTTTCGAAATCCTTTTTTGGGGTATATTTTTTTTGTCTCCTTTCCATTCTATGTATCTTAAGCTACAAGAACAGAAACCCAACTCATGTTATTTAGTTTAATAGTAAAACAATACTTTAACAATAATTTACCTATGGAAAGGCCAGTTGTACTCTTAAGATAAGATACCATACTGTTACTATCACAAGGGAATATGTGTTTGATATGCATACCTTGGTAAACGGAGAATTTCATATAAGAACTCAAGTATAACGCATCTTGCATGTTCTTCTTTACTCTGAAGTAGTCGGATAAATGGAGCCATGGGGGTTACTTGTGCCAAAAAGTTTCTACAGCCTCCATCTGACCTCATGCACCTCACCAATATGGATGCCAAAGAGATTCTTTCCTCAAGATTTGTAGAACTGATGAGGTTCACGAGTCCAGGGAGAATTCTTAATGATAATATTGCTGTTATATGCATGTTGTTAGTTGCATCATCAAATGCTGTTACCAATCTTTCTATCATCATTAATGCTGCTACAGCAGGAACTAGAGAAATAGATATTGGTCCATTTTTATAAAGATCAGCATTGCATATAACCTCCACTAGTGCTGGCAAAATCTCTAGTGATTTTACCTCTTCTGTAGTTGGATGTAATAAATAAATTAGGATAGCTGCCTCATATATCTTCTTGTTTAAAGCATTAGCTAGTGCATGCATGTCCATGTTTTTCTTCTTGATGTAATTGAGTGTGGAGCCTTCTTTCAATATCAAAGATGACAGAATAGATATGCATGCCCTTATAACTTCTTCGACTTTGGATGTCAAGATAAGATGTATCAGTTGGCTAAGCACCACTTCCTGTAGCATTATACATCTTTCTAGAATTTCATTTTCTAATTTTCCCCAAATAGTTGAAACTTCTAAAATAGCATTTTCACTATTCCCCAGCTCCTTTGAGAAGCATAATGCTGATACTGCAGTTTCAAATCTTTCTTGTATTTCTGTGCAGATGTCACTGTTGGATTTCAAGTTTACAAGACCATGTACCTTTTCCCCTTCTGCAAAATCTATGTTTTTCCATGGAGACCTCATATTATGATTGAAAGGATAGAATTTGTACTTCTCAGGTTCCATGCACGTGCAGCAGTCTGAATAACTGATATTCTCATTCATTCTTCTGCTAGCTAAAGTTTTCTCGCTTTTGCTGCCTGGTGGAAAGATAATATTGCTTGTTGGAAAAATATTGGTTACGTTATCAGACAAGTCAAACAAATATTGTATATCAGTGGTGCTGAGTTCTGAGTCAGAGAAGTTGAAGTCACTGATAGGGCTATCTGGTCTGCCAGACATGGAGAACCCTTTATTCATTCCATTGGTTTCTTGCAGTAGGCATCTTCTAGATCCCAGCGGACATTTGTTCGTGCACTTCAACACTGGTATCAAATGTTGTCTGAACAGCTTTCTGTGTGTTATCGGTACCAAAGTCAGTAAAAGCCTGTAAGTTCCTTGATTCTTCTTCAGCAATCTAAATGAACCACACAAGTGGAATGAAAACACATTTTCAATTTGAGTATGGATTTTACCTCTCAAAGATACTCATATTCAGATAGTGGTCAGAGCCCTTTGATACATGAACACTAGAATTATTGACTGGGAATGTTGCTGGACTGTCATTCATGTTCGCCATTGCCTGACTTAAAAGTAACTTCGTTAGTACCCAATTTCCAGCATCATATGTGCTACTACTTCTAAATACAAGTGATTGAAAAAATGATCACGTGCAGTACAACTGCCAAGCACATTCACTGTAAATTATCTTTTATCAGTAATATGTCACTCTTAACCATCTATGAGGAGTTATAAGAAATTTTGGGGTTGCATTCAACTCATTTCCAAAAAGCGACTATGAAATTCCGACCGGACATGCAAAAACAGGATGTATTTTGGTTGCATAGCATATTTGTTTCTCAACAAAACATTACTTTGGTGTTGGTTGGTTTGATCAGGTTCATGTCTTGATAGTCATGCAGTTACTGCGTAGAGATTCCTTTAAGGTTTTAACTGAATTCAGATCTTAACAAGTTTGACAGGAGTGAAAGCACGTGCTGTCATTTGATTTGAGAACTAGAACGATAGCATGCCAATACATAAATATGTACATACATATGCATAACATGACTGATTGACAGATAAGCATGTGCACTCAACTACAAAGTACACACTTTTGCGAGTGTGCGTGAGTTTTTGTGCATTCTTGTGCTAGTTTATCAAATTTTACTTTAACTTCTTCATTTTCCAATCAAACACTTACCAGGCACGATTCCAGTAAGAAGTATTAGATTTTTTCCTGTTCAACTTTTAATGTCTGTACGTACTATTTTTATTGTGGTTCATCTCCCTAGTTCTTCTAACAAGGCCCTGTTATTGGCTGAGGAAAACACAAGAGAGAAATAAAGAGGGAAGCATGAGGCTGGGTGATTCTCATTTGGACGATGATAGTGTTTTAGATGTTTACTTGTTTTCTCCTTCGCTAAAGGTGCAAGTATATTCCTGCTTAGTGAAATCGTTAGTAAACTGATTTTTGTTTCATCCATTTTAGTGTCTGTTGGATCATGAACATGGTTTTTATTGAGACAAGTTGCATTCTATCAATTCCAAAGTAAATGGGTCATTTTTGTCTCGTGTTCTGGGCATGCCATTTCTATAACATTTGGAGGGTGGGAATGCTTCTGAATCAGGTGCTACTCCAATCTCATACTGGGGTCACAAAAGCTGGTGGGAAGTTTGTCCCTGGTTTAAGGTCTGCATTGAATTTGGTTTTCGAAAAAAAAAAAAGTAAAATTGGTTCGACTTGAAGAGGGTAACACACATGACTAGTCGGTCGCCTTATATTTTGTTTCAAGCGCTGTCACAAATATTGGCGATCTTTTCCCAAATAAATGACAAAAAGGAGGAAAATAGAAGAAAAACAAAAAGGGAAAAATTGTGATACTTTGTAAAATATTTGAAAATGACACTATTTGCACTTTTTCTTCAGAATAAATGATTTTTAATGTAATTAAATTGTCTGAGGTTTCGTTGAATTTGGATGAATTTTTTTAAGAAAATTAGTAGAAAATTCAATTTTTCATATTCTTTCGACAACATTTTTCTATTTTTCATTTTTTGAATGTCTGAAAAAAATTGCCCATTAGTACATTGGGAAAATCTCACCAATAAAAACTCAAGATAGATATTTGTGAATCACGTCCAGCTACACACCCGTATGGGTCAGATCTAGGTCTAACATGATCCTTGGGAAGTCATTTCATGCAATTTTACTATTGTTTGAGAGTTTCTTGATGCTGCTGCTGAAATTTTTATCTCTCTGTTTCAGAAGAACTAATATGGCATATGAATAGATCTTTACCTCTTGGAAGGCTTCTTTGTCAGATTGTTGACAAAAACCCTGATGTCCCATCCCTGTCTCTTGGTACCTATACATACAATTATCATATAAAGATAGCTTATGAACTTGATATGTAATACGCGCTGTGCACAAAAGAAGCAGCAGTGAAGCTGGCAAATTGGATATTACTAAAGAATGCAACGGGAACATTCGGCAAACAATATGAATAAATGCAATTTGTCTGGTAACATCTCCCACCAGTACTTTTTCCCTCATCAGACGTGCAAGGATTCCTTGCTGGTAATTTGCCTAAAATTTCTCAGAGAATTCGGGGATATATGTTTCGTCATATGTGCTGTTCTGTGAATTTCTGCAGTTGTATTGTCTGCTTGTTTTCCACAGAAAGGATGTTCTCAATGCTGAGAATGGAACTCGGCTGGCAAAAATGTAACCAGAACACTCAATTTTGTACTACATCAATGGTTCTCGGCATTATGACCCTGATCCTGATAACAGGTGGCAAGTTGGCAGCTATTTTTTTTGTTTCGAGAAGCGTGTACAATTCATATAGTTAACAAGAAAAGCCAAACGAAGTCTAGCTGGATTTTCCGTTTGAGCTTCATCTTGAACTATGCATGCACGGCGCAGGCAAGCTAATGCACACACGCACGCGCGCGCGCACACACACACACACACGTAGACACATTCTTGAAGCTCCTCCTTTTTGCTAGAAGCTACAAGAAAGAATCTTTTAGCAAATTTTTGCAAATTGAGAAGATCAGAACAAGAACCTAGCTTTTCAAAAAGGCATAACAGGATACAGAAAAACAGTGCAGGTAAAGTCCTGGGACATTAATGTGGACATGCTGCTGGATAACTAAATGAAAGTCTTTAAATCTTCCAATCATCACTCGGACATGTCAACATTTGCATAAAGAATAATTGGCGTACCGGTATTCATGCACTTCTTCGCTGCAGGTAAATAGCTGCCAGGAGGCGCCCTCTCCATAGAAGACAACTTGGTAATACATCAACCAATCTTTGTACCTGCGAGCCTGCTGTCTTGCTGTTTCATCAATTGCATTCTCACAATACTCATCAAGCGACTCGAGATTTGGACTCCCTTGCAGATCGCACATGTTCTCTCCCACAGGACTTTGGTATACAAAAATCTGTTTCCAAAGAGAGGGTGCAAATTCTTTGCGGATGTCACGTGGTGAGACCAACATTGCTTGAAGAAAGTGGGACGTCATCTGAAGTTCCTCACTCCTGAGCTTCCAAACCAGGGAGAGATAGAAATAAGCACATGCTACAATGTACCGATTCGAAGCAGCCCCTGTTTTCCCATGTTCATCCAAGAGTGCTGGTATTTGCAGCATTTCCTCGGCTTTCTGCAAGCAGATAATTCTCGACTCACAGAACTTCGTGATCTTGAGTGCTGCTTCGATTTTTTCAATTCCCCAGTAGAGGTTAGAGATGACAGAATGGTCAGCGAACTCGAAAAACTCCTGCTTCTTCCGAATATTGAGCTTAGAAGCACATCTGAGCTTCAGAGATTTACGTTGCTCCGGATGCATGAGGAGCTGGGACATGAAGTCATCAACTAGGATTATCAAGGCCCTTAAGGAATTCAGGTCTAATCTTTGAAAGTTGGTGGTAGCCGAGAATGAGGAGGAAGCAGATGAGAGAAAGGAAGCCATGGGGGCTTGCAGAGTGAGTGTAGCAGTATGAAGTTTTTTTGGTTAAAAGGCAGCATGTGAAAGAGATAGGAAAGCCAAACGGATTCGAAGAAGAAACACTAGCCCACGGGTTCGAAGAAGAAACACTAGCCCGTGAGCGATGCAGACAAAGGACAACCCAGATTTCGTGGCCAATTTTGGTGGCCCCTAAAGACCCCTCAGTCTGAAGGATGGAAGGACGTTGCTTTCTGACTCGAGAAACAACGGTAATTATTCTCTGCAGCACTGAGGTCAGTCTATTTAACCTGTCTTCTTAGTGAGGGACCTTAATTCCGAAAAGGATCCTCGCTTTTCTGGATTTCCTGATATTACCTTGCGCTATTCTAAAAACTGCCAACCCAATCTCTCTAAGGCTGATTTTTTTCAGTTCTTTTTTTTTCTCATTTTTCTTTTTTTCTTCTTTTTTGCTTTCCATTTCACAACCATCTCCATCTTAAGATTGGTGGAACTGATATTACACACAACACAGACACACAAATAAAGCTGTCATGAGTTGTTTGTTTTGACATATATATATATATATACACACATATATGTCATGTTTAGAATGATAATATACTTGTAGGTAAAAGAGAGTTGACTGCTTTGATGTTCGAAGGCGACGTCGCTATCTTATTTAACTAAACTGATTCTTAGTTTGAGTTTATGAGGAATCATGGGAGCAGGTTTTCGTTTGGCAGCTTCGACATAGCAGGACTTTATCAGGGTCTGAACAAATGAAAAGCTCTTCTTTGAAATTAGGGCAAAACAAGGACTCTAAATGTAAAATTGAGCTTTCCTTTGTCCATTGTCCAAACCCCGAAATAGGAAGACCCGCCAACCCTGTGCGCACATTCAATCGGTGCTTGCAGATAGGTCATGTTGCAACCTCGACGGTAGATTTCTTAAATCTACTGTCAACGGTGGATTCTTGCACAGTATTCTGCCACCGAAGAACAGGATCCGTGGACCATTACCAGTTTTTTCGCAACCAATGTCAACATCCTGATTGGAGGCGTCTTTTTTTCGTAAAAACATAAAGATAATCAGCTTGTCTCTATCATATTGAATCTGCGCAAGAAACAATAAAATAAATAAAAAATGATGACGATGACGATTATTATTGTTATCATTGTTATTATTAGTAATCAACGACCAAGCTCTCGCTCATTTCTATAAAATATCAAGCATGTTTACGGTGTTTTAGAGTAACATTTTTACTATGTTTCAATTTGCATGTCATTGCTCTTCTTTTTTTAGTATGTAAAATTGATATCTCAAGATATCTCCAGATAGAAACGAGCTGCCTACCAATCTCTCCCTATTTATTGAGCTAACCCTATGAACAAATACAGATAGAAGCCCTATTAATTATGGTATGGAAATAAGGTGTCGAGACTCTCTCTTTATAAAGTCCAACCTCCTATCTAGACGTTCCTGGAGCTTTCGTTGGCAATGAAATCGATTAATTTGAGAACACAGTTACATGTATCATGGATTAAAAGAACTGGAAAACAAGTATGTTGTGGTTATTCAAATTCGTATTTCCGTAAAAGGCCATTGAAAGTGTCGCCTTCAAATTTCATCCCGAACTCTATGATTCTAAGAGGCCATTGAGAGTATCGCCTTCAAATTTTAAGTTAAAAATTATGCTTACTGTGTAGTGGTTTCCAACTTTCCACAAAAAACTGATGGGTTCGGCGATCATTGGACCCGGATCTTAAATTGGTACCACGCTGCACTATTATTCAGTTCAACCTCTTGCATATCTGACGGTGCTGCTGCTGTTTATCTGAACTTAGTAAAAGCTTGCAGACCTAATTGGATATTAATGGGTTGAACCCATTTGCTTTTTTCACATCCACTGCAGTTTGCTGCTCTTCTGTCAGTGCAGTTATATGTGCCGATTAGATAAAGGGGTCGGATTTGTTGGTGTACTTGTTGCTAATTCTGAAATGATATATATTTAGGATTACGGTGCTAATAAGTGCCTTGCCACGTTAGGATGTTCGTTCAACTCATTTCATTTTGGAGTTATAAAACATTGGTATGTCAGAGAAACCCAACCTCCACCTTAGCGAGAGAAAATTATTACACGAATCTGACGCATTTATTTCTCTAGTTTATTGCATGTCCAAAGAAAGTTGCAACAGAAGAAAGGGAGAACGGGATGCGGTCACGAGCTTTCACGAGAGAAATTTTGACGTTTGCTGGGTTGCAATTTTCTATCCATTTTGTTCCAGAGTCGGAATGTTCCTTGTTCTCTCTGGGTCCTAATCAATAATTTTTGACTCATACTGTTTGTCTCATGTGTCATGTGACTCGACCAGCCAGCCATGAACATGAAGAAAAGCTTTTGTTGTTAATTTCACAGGCAGTATTCAAGGAGCATTGAAGATTTAAGAAGGTATGGATTTTTCCAGATTTATTCACGATTTAGATGATTATGGTTAAGATAACTGTGTAAGGTTAACTCATCCGCGGTGGGGTAGATCTATCATTTAACCTTTTTCCTAAGAGCTGCTGATCGGGTGTTAATCTCATGGATTTCATGTAAAAAGTCTACAGAAAAGCAAGCACTACTCCGAAACATCAATGTAAGGCGAAGATTCTAACTCATAAAGCAAGTATTATTTTGCAAAAAAACTAAAAAGGTCTTGCACCTACCGTGCAGATAGAGACGGGCTAATAATCCACACAGGATAGCTATGCTAGAATATGGACGCTATTTTTAAGCTCCCCATCTTTGGTCTGCTTACTCATTCTTGGCTGTTACTAGCCGGTAGGAGTGGTTTCGAATTTTGATAGCCATCTATTGTACCTCCAAGAAAACTGATCTCGTTCAGAGAATCGTCCAGATTATGACCCTGTACTAGTTTTTTGGCCGTTTCCCTATCTATAGGCATCGACCATTGATGTTGTGACAAATTTTTAGGGTAATTTATATTTATGGACCTAACTGCGGTAAATTTTCTTTAGCTGCATATGCAGTACTACACACACCTACTTTCGAGAAATTGTGGAGATGGCCAGTTATCTTGCTTTTGCTTGCTAAGCTTGTGTTCTTAACCGTGTCTGCAGGAACAACCCGAAAAAGCTTGAGGTACGTTCTGGCTGTCCTGTTCTGTGCAATTGTTTGAGTGGACGGGGGTTTGTCTTAAATATATATGTCATGTCAGTTTATTAATGCATTTCCTACTAAATTAGTTAGTTGTTAAAACATGGAAACATGTGAAGTTATGTCCTAATGATCAGGCTTTTAGCGTTGCACCAGCATTTGACGGGTCAAACCTCTCATTTGGATGAGAACAAAACGCAAGCAGAGTCTGGACTAATGGGAAATCCTAGAAATTAAAAGCGAAAAATCCTTCCATTTGTGGAATTGGTAACTACAACCTGAAGGAGATGGAACCCAGCAGTAAAGGTATTAACCACTTCTTCTATTTCATAAAATACCCAGAACAACTTCCCACAAAACGGCTACTACCTTCTATATGTTTGTATGTGTGTTTAAGAAGAGGAAGCCACCACAAGGCGGCATGCCTGGCTCTGATGGTCTAACCTCTCGTACGTATGGCTGCCTTACTGATCATGCAAAATTTTCAAGGTCAAGGTCCTTTGGACGTCAGACAATTTCACAAGAGCTACAGGATTCTGCCATTAGAATTTGACCAAGACTCCAAACCAAGTTCTCATTTCCTCTCAGGTTTGAGGCAAGATGATGAAGAGCATTGTCTCTTTTTTCAGACTCATGATTGAATTGGGTTATGCATCTCGACAAGTTGTTTGGGATCATGCAAGGTTTCGGCCAAAGCCACCCCGCAATTTGCAGTGTTATATTGTATTTAGCGCTCCGAAATGGGTCCTGTTCTTGGCAGTTTTGTGAGTCTGATCCTGTTGCAATCAGCTTCTAAGCTGGAAGCAGGGGTGCCACTAAATTAGGTATGCCCAATTATTTACGTTGATTACGTTCATATTCCTTTCAATCAGTTAGGCGCATAAATTCGCATTCGATTTGTCTGGTTTCCTCATTGATAACAAGCAAAGGACAAGCTGCTAAGGGAGTTTCTTGCTTGTCGCTGGCATACTGCAGTTTCTCACAATATATATATTGGATCCCTTGTGTACTTGACATAAAATAATCTTGTGACTGCTAGAAAGTGGGGTTTTTTCTTTTGTAACTGTTGCAGCACAAAGTTTAATTTTATGTTTCGTTCACCGAACAGCTTGTGGTAATCGAGGGAAGTACAGGTTTCCCTCGGGCATCAACCGGAAGATCATCACTGAAACACGAGGGCTTCGTCTGCCAGCTTCCTAGCTGAATAAACTTGGAAATTGTTCAAGTTTCCCTTTCTGAACTTTTTTTTTCCTTCAAATTTTAAAAAGAGATATATTTTCTCAAATTGTTAATAAGTACTCGAACCTTTTTCAGATTGCCAGCTAAGGACCTGATGCCACTTGTCTTTTCATCATTTTGCACCATTTTATCTCTATTTAGTCAGCTAAACTTTCCATTTTTTTTCCTACTCTTCTCGTAGCAGAGCTGGACATGTCAGAGGGGAGGGGCACAATGGTGAAGACAAGCGTAGGCTGATGTGCACGATTGTCTACACCAGTCGAAGACCTTAGTCATATTTATTTATTTATATATTAAGTGCCCCTCAAGTTTAAAATATATACCACTAATGTCTCTAATGCAAAAATTTTTGGCTCTGCCATGTGGGAGGTCATGGAATCTACCTACCATGTAGCAGGGAAATCGTCCTCCTTGCAAGGTAGGAGATCTCAAACGAACTAATGCTGTTCGAAAATGTTCATGTTCAGGTTTGGATCTGGGATTTTTGAGAGCTCGGTCCTTCAAGTAATTTATAAGGTAAGAGGCAGGCCTACATCAGTAAATTGTTGATCTAAAATCATTGGAATTGGACGCGTAGCATGAGAAACAGTTTTCCTTCTGCAGAGAAAACATGGAGCAGGAAACAAACAGTACCAGCTCTGGTTTGCTCTTCTGCTGCTTAGTCCAGCGACTGACAAGTGCAGCAGTCTGTGGGAATCTGAGGCGTTTTCTCCAATGGTAAAATTTCACTTCCTTCATCAATCATTTTCTCGCATTTATTGGTCGAGAATCAAAGAATAAAGAGAAGAAGAAGAAGAAGAAGAAAGTCGGCGTACATAAAACATCAAAGAATATTGACGTGGACAAATGCAATTGTAGAGAAAAAGAGGAAGAGAGAGGGAGGCAAGACAAATCGTGTATGTTAAATTACTGGCCTTCACGTGAACAGCCTGTTCAGAACTCATGGAAACACCGGTCGAGCACCGATTTTTCAACTCCATTGACAGGTTATGAAGAAAGAGACAAGTGATTCTCGGGAGAAATTCATGAACATTGGAAGGATATGAATACGAAATCGGTCCTTTTCATATGAAAGCGTTCACGTTTCTTACTCATAATAGACAAGTCCAGAAACCAGGCGTCCCGTGATCTCGAGACAATGAGAAAGCGAGTGCCGGTCAAAGCCGAACTAACAAGGTTCGTAGGAATCCCCTTCCGCTCCGTGTGAGACTTCATTTCTCATGAAAATGGGCAATATTTGGTTTCACCAGAAATGTTTTCATGACCAACTTCCTACGTGTCGCTTTTTCTCTCTTGAGGGGAGAAAGAATCATTCCTTTCACAGTACAAAACACGACAAGACGATTACTTTTATCGTTCGTGGTTTTCAAGCATTTTTACATTATAATTTTAGGACAAATACAAAGCATTTTACATTATAATTTTAGAAGAAGTACAGACTCCTCAGATGCTGATGAACTTGGGATCGGTGCTATCAATACGGGTGCGAAGATAGTATTTTTTTTATTCTTTTAAGTATTCTCATTATCGATACGGCCCAATACAAGCCTATTCGCCTTTGACTTGAAAAGACTGATCCCTGTCTCGATGGTCCAAAATTATATATTTTTTCTTTTCCTTTTACTATGATCCGACTTGACAAAAAAGTGCGGTTGGGTTTTTTGAGTTCATGATTTGCTTGAATTTTCCACCCATTAGAGCCGCAGCAGCATTTAAGCAAATCCTTCCGAATGTTTTTACAATAATGGAGGAGGCTAATATTGTGGTGAGAAACCTAGCTTCTTGGTTACTAACTCACTTCCCCTTACTGTGTAAGACTCTGCAGGAAAATCTTCAGTCCTGCAAGAACAGCGTATTTTTCCCTTGAACCAGGTGTGGCGAGGTTTGAATTCGTGACCGGCTGTTTATCAGACAAGGACTTCCCTGGTTTTGCTAATCCGTTACTTCAGCAACTCCTTCAATTTTTGTTGCAATTATGAGAGACATCTGATCATCGTTGCAACTATGGATACCACTAACCATGTTGCTCAATCTGAACACATATTTTCTTATGACCCACAAATAGAGATGTCATTGGATTGGATTCAAATTAAATATACCATTAATCTTATTTGTTTTTTTGAATAGGGATGTCATTGGATTGAATTCGAATTGGATATACCCTTAATCGTATTTGCTTTTTTGAATGTTCACATATGTTGATTCGAATTTGGATTCAAATACCAACAAAGAAATGTCATATCTGAATCCAAATTCCAATTTCACAATTCGAATACAATCTGAATCTGATTTTTACATTCTTATCTGAGTCCAAATTTTGAGTTGAATCTCGTTGATTTTCAAAATATAAGAGCATTAGACATAATATATTTATTCCTATGCGATTTTTTAATTGTATATTGAAAATTTTTTCATATTCTGGGCTTTTTTTTTTCGGAATAGTTTCGGCCAGATATCCAATCCAAAACAGATATATTGACATCCTTACCTACCATTTGATCAATAAATTTTCTAATAATATGAATGTTGAGAAAATTAAACAATCAGGAAATATGTAAACGTACGAGCAAGATTGCCATCCGATAACGTAATCGGTACCAAGCAAACTGACTGTAAGTCCCGGCGATTTGGTCTGACCCACCTGAATATACATTACCCCAGATTGAATTATTGACACCACATGCGGATCCGCGTACGCGATTCACTAGTGACACGAACATTGAACAGGATTCACAAAGATCAGATAACTTCAAGAATGAAATAACGACACGGGAATCCTGTATCAAATAGATTATATAGTTGGTTCTTGTCATGATTCCAAAGAATCGGCCCATAAGGATCAAATTCTGCATACTTGGTCTGTTTATCAGTTAAATTATGTCTCCAGCCTAGGAAGTGAAGCATTCTGCCAAATTATTGCATTGGTGAGCAACAAAAGAACCCATTGTCCGAATCCAAAAATCAATTAGACAATTTGTTGCGTTTGGTCAATTTATTTAACTTTATTTTGAATGATCTTGGCATGTTCCTAATGCAAAAAACAACTTCGGTCACAGGAAAAGAAATGCATTACTGAAGAGAGAGAGAGGGTGGTGGGGCTCGGAATCAGCCATATAATTGAAGCTCACTGTCTGTACTGCGATTGGCTTCTTCTCCAAAAGTAGGTTGATGATCTTGCTGCCCGTTGCCATTCAAACCTTTGTCACATTCCTTCACACATCATGCGGAACTTTCGGTGTAATAAGGACTTGGAATGCACAATATGTGCTTAAAATAATCTGAAAAGGATTTGATCAGTTTCTTATATACCATATGGGGCTGCTAAGTACAAACTTTATTATGCTTTCTGCTGTTTCTGCTATTTATTTCTTATTCCATGTATACCATACATTTTGGATGAATGTTTCTGCTAGTCAATGATCCAGGTAGACATGTTCCTACATTTTATTACTGATACAAAATCTTTTACGACAATGAAACAAATGATCTTGCCTCATGGGGCGTAGTGTAGCTGGTTAAGGTTAGGGGTTTATTCAAGACATGTCTCTAGTTTGATTCCTACAAGTACTATGTCCTGTGTCTTAAGTGATGGGACATAGTATCCTAAAGCTTACATGAGTTAAACGAGTTAACACCTGAACGAGTTAAATGGGTTAAACGAGTTGAGTTTGAGCTCGATTTTGTGCAGTCGAGCTCGAGTTTTTTGAGCCGAGTCGAGCTCGAGATGATCTTTTACAAGGAAAACAAGGATTCCGATCACTTACTACTCATGAATGTGTTTAAAGGCGATCAACTGGTTGGTAAGAGAAATAATTTTGACCAGGAATTTTCTTTCATTTTAACAGCTTCACTTGTGTGGGGATCACGGGATCTAGTCTGTCCAAAAGACTCATTCACTCCAATGACTTTGAATAGCCTAATCCTAACGCTTTAACAGCTTCACTTGTGTGGGGATCACGGGCTCTAGTCTGTCCAAAACAGGTCTCTAGTTTGATTCCTACAAGTACTATGTCCTGTGTCTTAAGTGATGGGACATAGTATCCAAGCTGATTGGTACAACATTGCCATCATTGATACCAAAGCAGCAAGAACCCGAAGGCAGAGAAGGGGGGGTCTCTCTTTTCTAGCAGGAGGGCTGCACAAAGTGCCGAGTCAACTCAGGCTCAACCTCTAACTCGCTCGAAAAAACTCGACTCGTGCTCGACCCATTTATAAACGAGCCGAGTTCATACTTAAAAGCTTACATGAGTTAAACGAGTTAACACCTGAACGAGTTAAATGGGTTAAACGAGTCGAGTTCGAGCTCGATTTTGTGCAGTCAAGCTCGAGTTTTTTGAGCCGAGTCAAGCTCGAGATGATCTTTTACAAGGAAAACAAGGATTCCGATCACTTATTACTCATGAATGTGTTTAAAGGTGATCAACTGGTTGGTAAGAGAAATAATTTTGACCAGGAATTTTCTCTTGGTTAACCCTTTCATTTTAACAGCTTCACTTGTGTGGGGATCACGGGCTCTAGTCTGTCCAAAAGAAATATTTCACTGCAATGAATTTGAATAGCCTAATCCTGACGCTTTAACAGCTTCACTTGTGTGGGGATCACGGGCTCTAGTCTGTCCAAAACAGGCCTTTCAGTCCAATGAACTTGAATAGTCATCTATTAAATGGTCGCCGTTGTTTAAACCCAAACTACAAGCCAGAGAAATCACTGGAACAAGTTTTACCATTGCACCAGGAATCTGCAAGCATATGCACGGACGCAAAGTGCGCTCATGTGAACGAATCTGTAATTGCGCCCACATGAGACTTTTATCTAATTAACCAACCACTGGTTTGCAAGCTTGTTCCTTCTTCTTCCTCCAAGAATTCACCATGGGTTTAACCCATGGAAGTTTTGGGTGTGATAGTTCCCTTAGCTTTTCACGATTCCACCTTCCGGAGAAAAAAACAGGTCCAAGTTGGGTAGGCTCGGGTCAAGTTTGACCTAACAACTTATTGGGCTCCCCTGACACCAATTTTAGGGCATGGGCTTGGGTAACTGATGCTCATCCCTCATCTAAGTGGAGAACAAATCTCTCTCTCTCTCTCTCTCTCTCTCTCTCTCTCACACACACACACACACATAAGCTTGGGCATCAGGATGGGTGTCCGTCGAGTACCTGGTACCTATCTCGGCTCTTGGACTAAGTCCGGTAACATATATTTAGTATTATTTAATAATTTATATATATTATAATTAATTATGTTTATATACTATTTTATATTAAAAAATATCATATTTTAATGTTAATCAAGTCACGCCAAGCCGAGCTCGAATCTGAACCTGACTCCTATCAAGTCGGGCCGGGCCAATCCGATGTAAGGCTGGGCCGGGCCCGGGCCCGACAGGCAGGCCCGGCAGCAGGCCCGGGCCGGCCCGGCGGCGGCCCGGCCAGCCCGACTCCCGGTTAGCAGGTAGCGGGATCCGACGGACTCTCTGGAATTCCGTCTGATCTCGTCGGCTTCCGCTGATCTCACTCTCCTTCTCCGCTTTCCCCTTTTCGCGCTCTTCGGCGTTTTCAAGGGCGCGCGCGATGAAGAGGTCCGGCATCTTCTTTGCTTCTGCGGTCGCCGCGTCGTCCGCGGCGTTCGCCTCGTCGGACGACCGCCATGACAGAGTTTTCAAGCCGTCTGATGAGGTAAAAGTTCTTCCCGCCCTTTTTCCTGGCTGGAGAAGGTAGACGGACGTTGGATCTACGGTTGTTTGTTTTAATCCTCGTGTTCCCATTGTCAGAAGATTGTGCTTACGCTTTCCCTGTATTTCCATATTTCTTTTACGATCTTCTCTTGTTCTGAATGAATACTTCGTCTTCTGCACTTCCTCCTGCGTTTTTTTTCCCTTGTTGTTCTTTTATTTGGTGTGCTCTGTCCTCGTTTCTGCCTTTTTTTTGGTCCATGATTGTGATTTTCTGTTTTCTCTAGTTTTTGTGGCCTTTCCTTAATCACTCACCAGAGATTCTTGTGGTTTTGATCCTCTGTTTTTTATGCTGGTCGGAGTCGCCCGATTTCTCACGTTCTCTCCCCCTATGTGTTCAGGCAATATCTGCTGGAAATGGCTCCGTTTCGGCCTGCCAGAGGAGTTCGGGCTGGAATAATTCCCTCCTCTCCCGAGTCCCTTCCCCTCTCCGCTCTCCCGAGTCCCTTCCCCTCTCAGCCCCCTCCTCTCCCTTCCCCTCTCCCTCTCAGCTCCCTCCTCTCCCGCATCCCTTCCCCTCTCCGCTCTCCCGAGTCCCTCCTCGCAGGCGGGCCGGGCCGGATCGGGCCGACCTTTATCGGGCCGGGCCGGCGCGATGCCCACCCCTGATTCCGATGCCCAACGTTACTCACTCACGCACAAACTTTCTCTCTCACACACACACACCACTATTAATCAATAGGAAACAGAAGATGCACAATTTGTTCACCACTACCTTAAACCTATTGACAAAATGCCTTTAATCGTCCATCTCAATCAACCGGCTAGGCGATTCATCCAAAGAGGAGGTTTCCCTTTTCTACTCTAACTTGGGACAGCAAATCTATTGAATTTGGTACGGGGTGCTAACCGCCTAGAGCGTAGGCAGGATTAAGTGGTTCCATAAAAAACAAGTACACCAATACAATGAAACGTCAATTCTAGAAATTAATAATAAAATTGAAGCATTTCTCAAAGAAAAATTTATGACCATCGCGTTAGTGATAACGAAACAATTAAAATGCATGATGAAACTCACGTTAAAACTTTTCATAACATGATAAATAGAAATAATTTAAAAAATGTCTGAAAAGTGCAACCTGATAAAGTTGTAAAATAAGGTTATATAACATAAAGACAGCAAGTTTACAATTTAATACCGCTGTGTCAAGCTTTCCGAAAGAAATTAGCTATGAATTTGGCTGGCTCCGAACTCAGATAATGAGAAACGCAGCTAGAAATGGCTGATCTAGAAAAAAGGCGCATCGGCGGCTAACTCGCCCATCTACAGTTTATCATTCCACCCATGGGTATGGATGCATCGAAATCACTACGGGTTTTCTTCAATGATTACTTCCCTTTTCCAAGTCCATGCTTAACAGATGTGTGAAATCTTTCTTTCAAACAACTTGTTTTTCTGAATCATGCAAAATCTTCTACTTTGACATATATACTCATATGCTTATGTACTCAAATTACATGCAACATCAAAGGGAACGAAAAAAAAATGATCGATCTGCAGGAAAACAAAAGAAGAAGAAGAAAAAAACTTCAATCGCAGAAGAAGAGAAGAAAGGAAAGGGAAGTTACCTCATATAGCAAAATAAGAAGGAAAAAAATGAGAAAAATTTCAAAAATCAAGTCACCTAGGAACATCTAGCTAGGCGCCCAGCCAAGCTCAGGGGCATAGATGAGCCCAGACGCAAGCTCAGGCATGTTTTGGCAATATAGCTTCAGGGCATCACCACAACTCCATCTGTGTTTAGATTTAGTTCATTAAGTATAAAGTTGATGCTTTCTATGTGGCCACTCCCATGGAAATGACGACTCCTGCAGTGATTGACAACATGGACTGCTTTAATAGCCAAAAAGATTTGTTAACCACATACAAAACTCTCTGGCTGCCAATGGGCCTTCCTGGACTAACGGCAGTGAGGCCATCGATTTCCCAAATGTGGCAGAAGGGTGCCTACAATGTGTGCACCACTTCGTTCACACAAAAAAGTCTTGCTCAAATCATGTATAGTCATTGAAGTTGGGGTAAAGTTTACTGCAATAACACTATTGGGAGGATATAAAATGTAAATGCTCTTAATAACAAATAAACACTTGTACAGTAAGGGAACAGCTCCAGCCATGCCAAGACGTAGAACGGAACACAATATACATGATTACATATCATGGTTTACTTTCCATGACCAGAGAGAACCATTATGACAACAAAAAAATGTCACCCACCCAAAAACTGATTCTGCAACAACCAATGGCATGGCGAGAGAGACAAAGTTGTAGCATCTGTATAACAAACGATGACCATGCTCTACCCAGTAGGTGGATTCCTTGTTATGAGTTTTGAACTGAATGTCCCTACTTGGATTCTGCTTGATGGTCAGCCAACTGCGGTTTCGCATGCCCCAACTATAAGATGCCACATCTTTCCTAAGAGACAACCATTCTATATTCATGCTTCTTCCGTCTACATCTGTGATGACTCTTTTGCTCTGAAAATGCACTGGCACCAACATCTTCCATCCTGTCTGCATGTTAAAAAGGGAGATAAGTAACTGCTGCACCAAAGAGTGCACGTGCGTTGCATACACACTCGTGTCATTCATGGATACACACACACACACACACAGATAATGTGATGACTGCTGATTTAGGTCCACTGGTTTTTTTCACCATTCTCATTTTTCTTGTCGGAAATTTGCTGAGGCAGTTATTATCAAGTTATGTCTTTCTCTTTGTTCTGCACTGCGATTCAAGTTAAATCTAGCCAGTTTTTCAACTGACAGAGTTGAGTGCTAACAGAACTTAATCAGCAAAACTCTCTCAACTCAAATTTTACACATAACTAGATATGCGCTTGGCAATCAGAACACACATATCATGAAAAAGTGTGTGATCTTATTCACATGCCGTAGAAACCTAAGAAAAATATCTTATTTTTAAGGAAAAGGATCAATGAAATGTTTGAGAAAATAAACTGAGACCACAGGAAGACTTGCGCGCAAGGATTTGGTCAGTTCTCAAACTCATGTCCATTATTGTGGTAACAGACTCGTTCCACTAAAACAAGAAATAGGACATACCCTGCTTCGTTAAGAGACTCAAGACAATGGAATTTGCCACGAGAAAGAAAAGAAGGGTATGAAGCCAATGAGTGGAATTAAAAACTTTAGGCATTTGGAAACACACCCATGTGCATAATTGTTCCATAAAACTAAAAGGCCTTTAAACTTCCAAGAAATTGCCTGAAACCAAAAGATTGCAGTAACCTATTCTAGTATCTTCTCTCTGCATTTTACATCCAAACATTGTTCTGAATTCTATAAAACATTAGCTGTTAATAGTTGAGCCTAATGGGTCTTCTAACTAAATGCCCAAGCCTCTGAGATTGGGCTCCATACAATAAGACAACTCATCAGGGTTCCTTGAGTTCTGCTTCCCATCTGATTGAGAGGTTCTGAAATACTACTCCATCCTGCTGCTCACTGTAAGGTATGGTTCAAGATTTAATAAAGAGTGTCCTACTGCTACCTAACTGAATTAAGATCTTCAAGGGTCTTGAAGCAGGGTGGTCCACTCGATCATTCTCTTTTTATTATGCAAAGGAGATGGTCAAACAGGAGCACTTTCTTATAAAAATATTACATACAGGTAGTTAAAAAACCCAGGCAGCAAGAACTGAAATATGAGGCAACATTAAGAAAGAACGGTCGACATGCACAAAAATCACGAAAAGTAGAGCCAATTAAGAGGAGAAAAGAGGCCCAGCCTACAGAACAAGCAGGTGTCCCTCAGCCTCAAATGCTGACAACAGAAAGATCCAGTTTGATGCCCCAGTATGAATGAAAGCAACTAAAGCTCATTTTCCAGCTTAGCAGCAAACTTGAACATCTAATGCAACTCAACAGATGCTCAAGTAGTAATCAATCAAACTACTAGTGGTGCCAATGTCCCTTTTGCAATGACAACAGAACCATAATCATGTTGATAAAGGTTCAGAATCTGGACACTATTGCTTCATACTTACTCATTGCTAGGTAGCAGTATCATAGCTTGTTACACTAGATTATGGTATAGGCATAGCATTTCTAGGGAAGACAGTATGTTATACTTCCCTACTTGTTTGGTGCAGCATGCCATTGTGACTTGTTATGTTCATTGTATTTGATGCTTATGCAGCAAATCGTATTTTTTGGCTGGCCTAGCCACTAATTTAGTCCCACATAATGTCATTGAGTCGGTTAAGAGGTTTCGAAACATCTTTTGTGCTATCTTGACTAACACAACGGCTTCACTAAGCTATCCATGTCCATCTCATCACCACGAAAAACCCAAGTTCCAGTATGCAGTTGGGCGGGATTAAGCAATGCAGTTTTTAAAGTCCAAAGAGAAAACTGGATATGCGATTTTTCCTAAAATCTTGCAATCTATCTAATATTTTGGCAAATTGTTCTTTCTTCTAGGTAGGCAACGGGACAAGTAATTGCTTCAAACTAAATGCAAAAAGGGACATCCATTACATTATCGAGTGATCTCAGAAGATCAAAACACCATTCAAATTTCAATACAAACTATAAGTCCCAGCTAAGCTAATCGCAAACCTGATGATGAGCTGACGAGATGGAATATAGAGAAATATGAAGCGTCGATAGAAATGTGACATAAACCAAAGCAAGACGGAAGCTAAAAAGGAAACATAGTTAGCCAACGTATTAAAGGGATAGAAGATGGAAACGAAGGGTAGCTGATTTTGGAATCAATTTAACTCATGTCTCAGAAGGAAATTAGTCTATACATGAATTAACACATAAGAAGAAAATTTACACAACAAAGAAAATTCACAATCAATTTGTACCTTCAACCTCCATATCGGCGGCGCCAGAGTCGCCCCAAAACATAATACGCGAATCATCCTCCTCTTCATCAAGCTCATCGCCGTAGCCATATTCCACGTCCCCTCTATACCCTGGCTCACTCACATACCCAGACTCGTGGTTCTGGGAATCAACAACCCCTTGCAACTGGTAACTTGAAGAGCAAACATTTTCCCCTCCACCGACCATATCCTTCCCCTCCTTCCTGCCAGAACCCTTGGCGTCGTCGGAAACCCAATTTTGATCGCAATTGAAAAACAGCTCCCCGCTCGAATCCGTCCCTGCCCAGATGGGGAAATCCGAAGCGGAGGCCGGGGCAACCGCCGTTCGGCTCCGATCGCCGCTGCTGCGTCCGGAGGCAGATCGCGAACCCCGGCGCCTTCGTTTCCACGGGTGGCGGAAACTCACCACCATCTTCTTGGACTGCTGATTGGAATCATTACTATCGATGAGGGTGGTGGGGCTGGCGAATTCCACGAATTCCATATTCTTTGAGATGGAGGTCTGGGGGTTCATGGGTCGGTCCGAGAGGCACTGTTTCTTGGTAGGGAGGTTCACAAGAGCATCTGGGGCCTTTGGCTTCTGCTTATTCGTGGTTATGGAAGAAGATGAAGTAGGGTCCCTGCTTGGGGAATCCGACTTCTGGGATTCAGCAGAGAGGAAGAAAGGCTTCCATCTATTGAGCTTCAGGGTGCAGGACTCTAGGGAATGGCGGGAGAAAGGTTTGTGCGTCATGATGACGACGATGACGATGTTGGTAGGGCTGGTGGTAAAAATGTAGATGATAAATTGGCGGTACACATCTTGAAGAAGGCGTGGAGAAGAAGAGAGGCAACCACGAAAAGCCAGAGAGCGACTCAGAGGTACAGGCTCGATGAGAAATAAGCAATTAAAGGACTAATCACACGGTCCTGCCGACTCCTGCCTTTATACATTATTGCACTTCCATTGAACATTATCAAATAAGGGCCTACTCTGTTCATTTTTTCCTAATATAATGCTAAATCGTGATCAATCAGTCAGAAATTTCAATTTGTCCTGATGGCTAATTGGCTATGCTGTTTTGAAGTTAGAAAAAAGTATGACAACCACAAAATGTTTCTCTCAAAAATGGCAGACTTTAATTTGAGTCTTTGAATTGCAAACTGTGAAAAAAAAAGTATCAGCCAAAATGCATATAAACTGAAGACTAGATTAGTCCATACCTGGAATCGGTTTTCATTAAAAGCTTGTTTGATTGTGTCCATGGTCCTTTCATGCAAGAGTGTACTTTCCGCTCCAAAAAACAAGCAAGAAGGTCGGCCTCTTTCTTGTCGACTTTTCTCTCTTGAGTTTCAGACACAAACAGTATACGTCAGTTAACACATTTTTGGGCTTCTTTCAATCTTGGTTGAGGTAGGTGGCGCTAGTTAAAAGTGTCAAAAAGATGGTCATGCCATTTTTACTCAACTTTACATCATGATATGTAAAAATGGCCAAAGCAGTCATCTAGTTAACAGAAAACATGCCAATAGATAACATTGGCTAGGCTGCCTGCTTATGAAGTCAAGAACATTCCTGGTTTTGAATCTGTCAGCTTATACTGTTCAATGTTTGTCCAAAATTTCTTTTGATTTGATACTCAAGGTCCAAGGCGGAAGCGAGTTGGAGATTTTCTTCAAGTCTAAAATGCCATGAAATGAAATACCAAAATAATCTCTTCGAAACTTTGAAAGCAACAGATGTCCGGTAAAATTGGAAGGAAACTCAAATGTGAAGTGGACGGTTGTAACTCAAACTAAATATGCAAGATTACCACTCCAAAAGAGAAAAAGATGCTTAGTGGGCGAAAATTGAACTTGATTAGTAGTAAGGATGTCAACAGATTAGATTCAGATTGGATGTACCTTTACTATGTCCAATTTATTGGATGTTTCACGTATTCAGATTCAAAAGCAATGAAAAAAATGTCGTGTATGTATCAAATTTTACATTTACAACTTAATCCAATCCGGAATTCAATTTGGATGTTAAAACTGACCTTCAAAATGTATGAATATTGAAATAATAGAAAATTTTAGTTGGTCATATTGCGATTGAATTTCATTTCGTAAAAACCAAATCCAATCCTATTTGTTGATCTGATGTTACATCTTTTTCCATGTGTGACCTATTTAAAGCAGTGTGGCTACCATTTGGTCTGAATCGGTCTACTAAGATGCCTACTAATTAGTAGTAAATAGTTTTGGAGCTGAATTTGAATCCAAGTTTGATATTCTACTGAGATAAAGATTAAGGGCTAAGTAAAAATTTTAAACCTTATGAGAGCTCGATCCAATTCGGTTTTAGAGAAGAGGTTTTAAATATTTAATTGAGTTGGTAGCCCATCACACAGAACATGATAAAGGCTGGGTCAGACCCCGTAATTCAAACAACCATGTGACATACTTTTGAAACACTTTTTGGATCTTTAACTTGAAGGCACATGCTGAACTTGGTAAGGAGGCTAAGGGAGTTTGGCATTAAAAACAGAGCCTGAGTGTTCCATGAATTTGTTTTCAATTTCGGGTAAATTCATAATTTTGGACAGACTCATAAAATACTCACAAGGTGTTCCTAATGCCCAACGGCTCTTAAGTGTCGTAATTTTAAAAATTCATGCTTAATTAGAGAGAGAGAGAGAGAGAGAGAGGACAAGTGAAAAGACATGTCTTTAGTTCGATTTCTATGAGTGTAATGCCTTTACATTTTAAAGTGGTGAGTGCAGTACCTAAGTTGAAGGATACATTGCCGACATCGAGATACATTGCCGACATCGATACAGCTCAAAATCTTGAAAACAGGGGGGATGAAAGAGCCTTGAGGTATCTGTATAAAAAGATGGTGCAATGAATTATGAATGTGGTTGCAAGTGTGAACTTTACTTACCTACCATGAACATTTTTTCCTGTGTATTCTTCCCTTGTTTGATAGCTGTTGAAGCATTGATATAGTAAGTCTGCGGATGAGAAATCTCTGAAGTCACACTAGAGAGAGAGAGAGAGAGAGACCTAATAGGTCAGGTCGGTGATTTTTCATGAATGTTCATTCGCTTAGGTCAACATTTTCTCAGAAAGTATTGTTGGGCAATGAATGGTAGGAAGGGCCGAACGGAGTGGTAGGTCGGATAGGGATTATATTTTGCTTTTGCTTTCTTTTTTCTCCACAGCTTTGAGAACGCCGCTCCATTGAGACGCAGCTTCCGCGTTGTCTGCTTCACATCCTGCATCACCCTCCTCCCTCTTTCATTCTCCAAAAGCAGAATTGGAAAACCCAGTCCAAAACCCTCCTTACAGGAAGCTGCATGTGGGCCTCCCGGTACTCGATCAAACGCGGAAAATCAAATCCTGACTAACTTCTCTCGATTCAAAGAAGCTTTTCCAAGATTGGGTCTCCTTGAAAAAACTTTCTAGCCAATCAAACATTCTGGTTCCACTTCTCCAAGTTCGGCACACATCATGTACGGCTTTTCAGTTGAAAGGGAGTCTCTGTCACTGGAAATTCTGTATTTTTTTTTCCGATGTACTTAGAGAAAAGAACTTTTTAAGCAACCAAACTTGCCTCAAAATGAATATTAATAGTTAATAATGAATTTTTTATCAGCCTAATTTCGTACCGGATTAGAACTGGCCCGGGCCTGGGGCCGGCCCGACCCGAACACTCTTACTTTAGTCCAAGTCTTATTTATATACTAGTATTCAAGAAATTTTAGTTACTTTCGGGTTGCCTCTGTAAGTCAAATTTGGACCAATAGAAATGATTTTATGTGGTCAATTAAATAACGTCGAGATAGAACACAATTATCTAAAGGCGACATGACTTGTTGCCAAACTTTTGTTAACTTTCTAACATTTAATGCTTTTTATTTCGAGGAAAGGTCGACTCATGAATTTCGACGTAACGGGCAGAGTTTGAAACCGTCAACAAGACTTGGCGTGATGGCTTTTTCTCGGCGGTTTGACAAGTTTGGTTTACACTTCTTCGACGTGTAGAAAAGCACGCTCAAGTTTCTTATGGAACAGCCAAGAAATTCTTGTTTTGATTTATTTTGATCAACTTCTTAAAACTAAAATGATCAAACAAAAGAAATTAAAACTTGGTTTCCAACTTAATTTGGCTGGCTCTATTTGGAATTGAGTCTTATTTCTTGAGAACCCAGTACCTTGCATGTATACTACATGCATAAAAGATATGATCATGAGGTTAGACATTTAAAAAAAAAAAAAATCATATTTGACTTTTAATCGGATGAAAGTAAGATATGGAACTCAAATTCAAATACCAAACTGCATAGTGCATATCCAATCCAAAATTCCGTTAGTAATTAGACCTGAATTGCTTTAGTTTCATTGACTAAATTGATTCGAACACGAATCCAAAACCTACTCACGTCCCCGGTCTCAGGGGCCACTTTCCTGGGGAGCTGCGTGTGGAAACTGGGAAATTATAATAAATTGCTTGGTAAATTGATGACCGACCGTGGACCTTCTGCCGAAGTGATCACATACCAAGGAAGATTCATCGACAATGCCGCTTCCTGGCGATCCTTTTAAAGGCTACCAATCTCTTCAAATCCATCATCGCTTGCCTGTTTTCTTCATCATGGGGAAGCTGATAATCTCTTCCAGCGCTGAAGAACCGGATTTTGGAGGACTGTTTGTAGCTCTGATCATTGCATTGGTTTTCATGGCAATATGCTTTCCTCGAAGGCGGCGAATTCTTGTTCCGCTGTGCCGTTGCGGTTATTGCCGGACATGCCGTCCCTTCTTTTAAGGGAAACGAAGCTCTGTTCGTGCTTCCTGCAATCTTGTGTCTGTATTTCTTCGTCGACAAATGGAAGCACTTGTTCCCTGAATTTTGCTTTCCGTTCTTGAATTTGATTTTTCATAAGCTAGACGATTGTATGGAACAACACCATCGATTCGGAAGTTGTTTGTATAAACTACCATTCACCAATCAGTGCATGTTTCGCAGAATGTAAGCAAAGGATTCGCTTCAAACCTGGTTTTTCGGGCACTTGCAAGTAGCGGGGAACAATGAGCTCGACGAGTTAAAGTTGGGCTCGTGAATGAGTTTGAGCCGAGTCATTTGGTTAACGAGTTGAGCTCGAGTTCATGTGTCGACTCGTTTAAATAATTAATTTGAGTTCGAGCTCAACGTGTAATTGTCGACTCGATCTCGAGCCCTAATTGAGTTTGTCGAGCCTTAATCGAGTCGAGCTCGATCTCATCAGGTAACGATGTATCAATTCTATTCAAATTAGTTTGTTGAGCCTTAATCGAGTCAAGCTCGAGCTCAACACGTAACTGCCAAGTTGAGCTCAAGTTGCTTTCGTTAAGCTATTCTCGAGCTCGAGCCAAGTCGAGCTCAAGGTTACATTAGTCGGACCGAGTTCGAGCTGACCGAACTCAGGCTTGACTCGGCTCGTGTTCAACCCTACTTGCAAAAGAAAGAGATTCTAGGCAATGAATTTCGATTTCGATTGCAGTTGTAACTCTCACGGTTGCTTGTCTACCATGAACATTTTTTTCTTTCAGTGGATTCTTCTATTGTTTGATTATTATTGAAGCATTGATGGAGCATGTCTGGATGAGAAGCCTTTCAACTGACCTATCTGGTTGGTTGCATCCAGCGACTTGAACAGAGTAGTTTGAATTGGAAGGTCCACGCTTATGATGAAAAAATAAAACTAACATATGTTTGAGAAGCACGTGACTTCAGTATGATGGGCCCTTTTGAGAGAGAGAGCGAGAGAGAGAGCCGATAAAATGGGAATATATAACAAAATTTGGGGGCAAGAAGTCCCCTAAATACAAAAACAATCCGCGAAAAACACACCGCCAAAACACACACAGGAGAAAAAAATATACAATACAGTGTACAGAGAATAAGAGAGAAGAGGAAAGACGAAGCGGCACAGTCACCCAACCGCAGACGTGCAACGACGCTTTAACCGAGTGGCAAACTGGACATCCCCTTGCACAAGACGAGCAACAGAATCTGGCGAAGAGAAGGTGCCCCTGAAGACCCTGTTGTTGCGCTCCACCCAAATGCGCCACCAAGCTGAAATGAGCCACGGCCGCCAGACATGACCCCAGGAAGCAGTCAGGCGGGGGGAAGGACAAAAGATGAAGAGAAGACGAATGGATGGTGGGTTTGGAAGACTACTAACATGGAAAGGCCAAGTATAAGCAAGGACACTAGAGAAAAAAGGGCATGAAGTAAAAAGGTGGACCCGAGACTCAGTCGCGACAAGACATAGGGGACACTGGTTAGCCAAACTGATGCCAAGGCGTTGTAGGTGGTCAAAGGTGTTGATATGGCCAGTCAGAAAAAGCCAAACAAAAGCAATGACACGAGGAGATGGGCCAGGGGACCAAAGAGACCGGGGAGGGAGTGACGCGACAGAAGGACCAAAAGAGGCCAGGTAGCAAGAAGAAAAAGTGAACTCGCGGGTAGGTGAAAGAGGCCAAGATGGGGACGTGGACGATGAGAGGTCAGCAAGGCGGAGGAAAAGAGGAAGGACGGAAAGCATGTCAGACCAAAAGTGAGAGGGGGAGGAGTGAGAGATAGAACTATGCCAGATGCTAGGGGAAGGTAGAGAGAGCGAGAGAGAGAGAGAGAAAGAATGAGCCATTGGTCAATGATTTTTAATGGATGTTCGTTAGCTTACATCAACATTTTCTCAGGAAAGTTTTGTTAGACAAATCCGATGGGGCTTTCTTCTTGTTTTGGGATCTTTTATTTTTTTTCAACACCATTGCGAACTCCGCTCCATTGAAGCGTGGTTTTCGCGCTTCTTATCCACCCATATGTCCATCTCTCTCCTCTTGCATGCCCATTCTCTTTTTCAAAAGCCAGTACAGAACCCTCAGTTACCAGAAAACAAACTAAAGCTTAGACTTTTTAGAAGTTAGAAAAGTTGAAAAGCAGAAAAGGAATTTTTCTGAATGATCCAAAGAAAGTGGATGATATGTCCATTCATGAGGGCGTATGTGAATGCAAAGAAAAAATATCATGGATGAAAGATACATATAGCCATATAAAACAACGTGTAAAGTACGTATAATTACAAACAACATGAGACTGGAGAAGAGCTTTTTTTTTTTTTTTTTTTCTGGTTGCTGGGCTGTAGCTGCTAGTTCCGTCTTCTGTCTTCTTGGTGTTAATGTGATCAAATTTTTTATCTTGTGCAGGCATCGATTTCTTTTGCAAACAACTGAGGATGCCCAACTTCCAGCAACTTGATCTTGCTCGTGTTTTCTATAGAAGACATCGTTTGTGTCTTGTCATCTAAACTTTCAAACTAAGTTACAAAACTGGTTAAAAGACCAATCTGTCACAAAATTTAATTTTCGCGCAAAATTTTTTTAAGGTGTCATCCAAACGCATCCAAACCTTTGTTAACTTTCTAACATTTAATGCTTTTTATTTCGAGAAAAGGTCGACTTATGAATTTCGACGTAACGAGCAGAGTTTGAAACCGTGAACAAATGTTTGGCGTTGAGTTTTTGTCAGCGGTTTGTCAAGTTTGGCTTACACCACTTCTTCGACGTGTAGAAAAGAACGCTCTAGTTTCTTGTGGAAGAGCAAAAACTTCTTGTTTTGATTTATTTAGACCAAACTGCATAGTGCATACCCAATCCAAATTCCATTAGTAATTAGACTTCAATTGCTCTAGCCCCAGTCTCACGGGCCACTTTCCGGGGGAGCTGCGTGTGGAAACTGGGAAATTATAATAAATTGCTTGGTAAATCGATGACCGATCGTGGACCATCGCCAGAAGTGATTAGATACCAACGAAGATTAATCCACAATGCCGCTTCCTGGCGATCCTTTCAAAGGCTACCAATCTCTTCAAATCCATCATCGCTTGCCTGTTTTCTTCATCATGGGGAAGCTGATAATCTCTTCCAGGGCTGAACAACCGGATCTTGGAGGACTGTTTGTAGCTCTGATCATTGCATTGGTTTTCATGGCAATATGCTTTCCTCGAAGGCCAATTCTTGTACCGCTGTGCCGTTGCGGTTATTGCCGGACATGCCGTCCCTTCTTTTAAGGGAAATGAAGCTCTGTTCGTGATTCCTGCAATCTTGTGTCTGTATTTCTTCGTCGACAAATGGAAGCACTTGTTCCCTGAATTTTGTTTTCCGTTTATGAATTTGATTTTTCATAAGCTAGATAATTGCATGGAACAACACCTTCGCTTCAGATGTTCAGTCAGTGTGAGTGTGTCAGGTGTGAAGTGTGAAAGAAGAACCTGAAACACTAAGTTGGTATTGGGCAGATCCTAATGATAGTTACATTCTGGAGATCAAAGGCTTGGCCTTCTTCAAATTTGAATTCTTCATAACCCACCAAACAGGTGAGCGGAGAACTTGGTACCATTGTTCAGTTACTTGCACGAAGCTTAATTCTGCGACCCGAAGTCTTTGCATCAGCTGTAAAGTTTGTCAGTTTAATTCCCGTGCATAACAAGAACAATTTGTTATAAGGACGTCCTAGTTCAATATCATGGCATGCTTTCCTTGCTGTGTGGTTGATTCAAGAGAAAGCGGATAGACAATTTGTAGGAAAAATGAAAGTGGGCCCTAGCTATAACTGAGATCCAAACCCAAATTTATGCGGAGAAAAACTGACAAAGTCTCGACGTCCAAAATAATTCTCAACAATAACTTTGACAAAGTATTTTTTATTTATTCATGAAAATAAACATTACAAAAGGAGGTTCAAGGAAACTCACCTTGGCTCACTTAGTGAACTTCCACACCCTAGCACCTCCAAGCCCTACGCTCTTGCACTGAGCGCAACTCTCACACACCTCACAAGCTCACAAAATGAGCACACACTTACAATGCTCAACCCACCATTTTACACACACACACTACACTCAAGCTCACCAAGTGAGCAACTCACTTTCAATTAGGGGTGGGTATCGGGCCGGCCCGGTAAAGGCCAGCCCGGCCCGCTGACGCTCGGCCTGCAGCCCACCAGTCCCTCGCTCGCCGTTCTCTCTCTGCACCGTGCGGCGTTTGCCGCGTTTCCCCCTCCCAAAGCCCTAAACTGTAAATCCTCTTCCTTCTGCATCATGCTCTTGGAATGATGTCGATGTCGTCGATGAAGATGAAGGTGATGGTCGCCGATGTCGGTTCTCCTCCTGCTACGGCTCTCCCTGCTCTTCTCTCCCTTCCTTTTCTTCAATCCCCTTCAGTCGGCCTCCTGAAGATGAAGCAGAAGATGAAAGTGTTGGTCGCCGATGTCGGTTCGGAAGACAGGAATGGGGGAAGGGGAATGGGGAAGGGGAAGGGGAGGGAAACGAGGGAGACAAGAATGGGGGAAGGGGAAGGGGAGGGAAACGGGAAAGGGGAGGCCGTCGGGCCGACCGGGCCGGCCTGTCGGGCCCGGCCCGAACCCGGCCCATACCGGGCCGGGCTACCGGGTCCCAGGCCAGACGCCCAGGCCTACTTTCAATGCTCAACCCCTATGCCCTCCATCCCTATTTATAGGGAGGAGTAGTCGGTGGTGGACGTTTCCACCACATTCTAATTAATTTTTTTTTTATTATTTTTATGTTTTGGTCACCGACTTACAAAGAAAGAGGCTTCCACCGACTTACAAAAAACGGAAGAGGGTTGTAGCTTCTTGGGTCTTCTCGACGCTTCCCAAGAGTCAGTGATGACTCTACAATCTCCCCCTCATTACCGACTCTCGACTCAGGACTCTTAACATTCTTCGAAACTTGGTGAATATCTGCATTGACAAGCCTTTGGTAAATATGTCAGCAACTTGATATGCTGAAGCGACTGGCTGCAACTGAATATCTCCTTTGAGTACTTTTTCTCTGATAAAATGATGTTCCACTTCTATATGTTTCGTCCGAGCATGGAAGATGGGATTTTCTGCCAGTCTAATTGCACTCTGATTGTCGCAGTGGATTCTCACTGCATAATCCACATTTTGTTTGATGTCTTTCAGTAGTCGCATCAACCACATATATTCTTGTGCTGCTTGAGATGCTGCTCTATACTCTGCTTCGATTGTAGACAGTGAAACTGTCGGCTGTCTCTTACTACACCATGAAATTGTACCACTTTCAAGACTAAACGTATATCCAATGGTTGATCTTCGAGTTGATAAGTCTCCAACATAATCCGCATCACAATGGCCAACAACTTGACAAGTTGGCCCCTTCTCATAAAGTATACCAAAGTCAAGAGTTCCTTTAATATACCTTAATATTCTTTTTAGTGCTTCTAAATGTGGCTTCCTTAGAGTTTGCATGAACCTGCTCACAACACCAACTGCATAAGCAATGTCTGGTCTTGATAATGTTAAGTAGATTAGGCTTCCAACTAGTTGTCGATACATAGTGACATCTTGTAGTTTGTCTCCTTCATCAATTCTAAGCTTTGCATTTACCTCAATTGGTGTTGAGATAGGTTTGTAGCTGAGCATACGATACTTACGTAGTAAGTCATGAACATATTGCTTTTGACTTAAGAATAATCCTTGAGTTTCGTAATCAATTTCCAATCCAAGGAAGTGTCGCAACTCCCCCAGCTCTTTTGTTTCGAATCTCACCGTGAGATGTTTACGAATGAGATTAATTTCTTTGTTGTCATCTCCAGTAATAATTAAATCATCAACATAAATTAACCAAATAGTAAGTTTTGTACCTCTTGCCTTGACAAAAAGACTTGAATCTGCTGAGGAGACTTGAAATCCACTAAACACCAAAGATTCAACTATTTTCCCGTACCATGCTCTGGGTGCTTGCTTCAGTCCATATAGTGCTTTTCTTAACTTGCAGACGTAGTCTGACTTGTTTGGAGATTTGAATCCTTGAGGCTGCTCCATATAGATTTCATGGTCGAGATCTCCATATAAAAAAACATTTTTTACATCCATTTGCCATAGCTTCCAAGATTTGCTTGCAGCAATGGCTATCAGAATACGTACGGATGTGATCTTCGCAACAGGACTAAAAGTTTCTTCAAAGTCAATGCTATACTGCTGTGAAAATCCTCTCGCGACTAGACGAGCCTTATACCTATCAACTGAGCCATCTGCCTTTATTTTAATTTTGTAAACCCACTTACAAGTAATAGGCTTTACTCCTGCAGGCTTTGGTAAGAGCTCCCAAGTCTTGTTATGCTCCAACGCCTTCATTTCATCTTTCATTGTTGCTTGCCATTTTTCAACATCTTTTGCTTCTTCAAAAGAAGCTGGCTCGATTTCCTCCATGATGGCACAATCTGCATCTCCATACTTGGGATTTGGTTTTGGTATTCTCGTTGATCTTCTTAGTGCTATTGATGCTTCTTCTGGCTCTTCAAGTTGTGATGGTCTTTCTTCTTCTGCACTTTTTTGTTGGACAGGACTTACTCCTGTTCTCCATGGATCTGCAGGTTCTTCTCGTCTTGGACTATGTTCAAACATTTGAACTTGTTTATCGGGTTGTCTTGCTTCTAGAACTTCCGACTCAGGTTTGCCTTGATTCATCCGACTGGTCATGGAGGTACCATTACAGACATAATCTGAAGCATCTTGGTACTATAAAATGGGTGTGCCAAGAGTGTTACGAAGGTTGCAGGTTGAATTTTGCAGCGTTGCAAACTGGTGCCCGTGAAGTCACTTGTTTGGACATCTTAATATGCTATATGATGTGTCGCAAGCTTTGAGTACTGAAAAGTTCAGTATTGTATTGACCTGTAGACGGCACTGTTTGAGCTCATCAATCAATCATTCATCTTTTAGTTTTTCTTGGTTTATAATCGATTCACTTATTTAACTTCTAGTTCATCACTTGGCAATAAAGGGCTCTGGTGCAGTGCTGTTATTAGTAAATGTTGGAAGAGTCGTGGGGCACCTTTAGGACGTGCTGCCTTTATGGTCTCAACCAAATACTTTGGTGCTTCAATTTTTGAGAAAGACGGTTGATGCAGCTAGCAAAATTTATACTAAAATAGCTTAAAATTGTTGTCTTAGGACAAACGGATTTGTAGTTAGTCTAAGAGCTTGTGTCATTGTTTTCTGTCTTAACAGCCGGCACTAAGAGGAAGATTCTGAGTTCTTACAGTGCTGCCAACTTGGTTTTTCAGGCACTTGCAAGTAGGGGTGAACAATGAGTTCAAGCTCCTCGAGCTCGACTAGTTAAAGTTCTGCTCGTGAACGAGTCCGAGTCGAGCTCAACACGTAACGATGAATATCAATTCTATTTAAACGAGTTTGTCGAGCCTTCAACACATAACGATAAATATCAATTTTATTCAAACGAGTTTGCCGAGCAATAATCGAGTCAAGCTGCAGCTCAACACATAACTGCCAAGTTGAGCCCGAGTTGCTTCCGTTGAGCTATTCTCGAGCTCAAGGTTTCATTAGTTGAACTGAGCTCGAGCTGACTGAACTCGGGGTTGACTCGGCTTGTGTTTACCCCTACTTGCAAAAGAAGGAGAGTTTAGGCAATGAATTTTGATTGCAGTTGCAACTCTCACGGTTGCTTGTCTACCATGAACATTTTTTTTTTCATGTGGATTCTTCCATTCTTTGATTATTATTGAAGCATTGATGTAGCACGTCTGTGGATGAGAAATCTCTCAACTCGCCGGTTGGTTGCATCCAACGACTTGAACAAAGTAGTTTGAATCTGAAAGGTCCACGCTTATGATGAAAAAAATAAAACGAACATATGTTTGAGAAGCACGCAACTTCAGTATCATGGGTAGATTCTTTCGACTGGTCCCCATTTCAGAGAGAGAGAGAGAGAGAGAGAGAGAGAGAGAGAGAGAGAGAGAGAGAATGAGTCCTTGGTCAATGATTTTTAATGGATGTTCGTTCGCTTACATCAACATTTTCTCAGAAAAGTCTGTTAGACAAATCCGATGGGGCTTTCTTCTTGTTCTGGGATCTTTTATTTTTTTCAACACCATTGCGAACTCCGCTCCATTGAAGCGTAGTTTTCGCGCTTCTTATCCACCCATTTGTCCATCTCTCTCCTCTTGCATGCCCCTTCTCTTTTTCAAAAGCTGAATAGGAAAAGCCAGTACAAAGCCCTCAGTTACCAGAAAACAAACTAAAGCTTCAGACTTTTAAGAAGTTAGAAAAGTTGAAAAAGCAGAAAAGGAATTTTTCCGAATGATCTAAAGAAAATGGATGATATGTCCATTCATGAGGGCGTATTTGATTGTAAAGAAAAATATCATGGATGAAAGATACGTATAGCCATATAAAACAACGTGTAAAGTACGTATAGGCGACAAAAATAATGTTTTCAAAAGGATGCAAATAACTTGACGCCTGTCAGCATACAGTAATTGCAAACAACATGAGATTGGAGAAGAGATAGATTTTTTTTTTCCGGTTGCTGGGCTGTAGCTGCTAGTTCCGTCTTCTGTCTTCTTCGTGTTAATGTGATCAAATTTTTTATCTTAGTGCAGGCATCAATTTCTTTTGCAATCAACGGTGGATGCCCAACTTCCAGCAACTTGATCTTGCTCGTGTTTTCTATAGAAGACATCGTTTTTGTCTTGACATCTAAACTTACAGACCAAGTTTCAAAACTGGTAAAAAGACTAATCTGTCACAAAATTTAATTTTCATACAAAGTTTTTTGACGGTTTCACCCTAACGCATCTTAAGATTGTTTTCTAATTGATATTTGCTATGTAAAAGCGATTTATGTGATCGGTTTTACAATAAGAGTCCCTTAAATAATGTCGAGATAGGACATGTAACTTTTTAAAGGTGACATGACTTGTCACCAAACCTTCGATAATTTTCTAAGAATGCTACAAACGTCGTTTTATGAATTTCTGTATAAACTACTACCGCCATGCATGATAACCAACCAAGTTGCAAAAAATCGTGAACAGGGTTTGGTGTGAATTTGTCGCCTTCGACTGCACACGCTACAGAATTCATCGGCAAGCATGACGTTGTGGTTCTTTGAATTGCCGCAGTTTGGTCGATTTAAGCTTGCACCGCCCCTTGGATGTGTTGAACCTGAAACTTACGATGTCTTCAAGGTGAATTTCGCTATTTATAAAAGGTGTGCGTTTCCTTGACCTGTTCTGACTGTTTTACCAAGATTTTACCAAAATACATCCAAGTTGTGATGAAATTATAATTAAGTTGGTAGGTAAATCGATGTTCTCAGATCATGGGACCATCACCGGATCGACTTGGTCACTCGTTTATAAAAATTTATACGCAAGACTGCTTCCTGGTGTTCCTTTTAAAGGCTACCAATCTCTTCAAATCCATCGCTTGCCCGTTCTCTTGTCGTCATGGGGAAGATGGTAATCTCTTCTGCAGCAGATGAACCAAATTTTGCAGGAATCTGTGTAATTCTGATCCTTGCATTGGTTATCATGGCAATCTGCTTATCTGCACCAAGTGGAATCCGTGTAACGGTGCGCTGCTGGCGTTGCGGTTGCCACAGATGCTGCTGCTAGTTACTTCTTTCAGGGGAAACGAAGCTCTGTTTCATGATTCCTGCAGTCTCGCGTCTGTACTTCTTCGTCAACAACCGGAAGCACTTATCCTTGTTCCTTCAATTTTCTTTTTCGTTCATGATTTTTCATAAGTAGGACGATTGTATGGAACGACACCATCGATTCGAAAGTTGTTTGTGAAACTACCATTTCCAATCTGTGCATGTTTCGCAGAATGTAAACAAAGGATTCGCTTCAAATGTGCAGTCTATGTCTGCTGAAGTGTGAAAGAACAAGTTGAAACACTAAGTTGGTGTTGGGCAGATCTAGAAGAGATTATGCCAAGAGAGTTAGATCAAAGGCTTGGCCTCCTTCCATTTTAAACTCTTTTAAGTTAACCCACCAAACAGGTGAATGGAGAACTTGTTGCCACTGTTCGGCTACTCACCTGAAGCTTAATTCTGCGATACAAAATCTTCGTATCAGTTGTAAAGTTTGTCAGTTCAATTCCCGTGCATGACAACATTTTGTTAGAAGGGCGTCTAAAGTTCAATAACATGACATGCTTTCCTTGCTGCGTGGTTGACTCAAGAGAAAGAGGAAACTTTTCTCTTCAGGCTTATAGACAATTTTGTGTAGTTCTTTTGTAAGAGCCATACTGACAAGTTTTCTTGTCAAATAAGGACAGGAAAGCCAACTCTTGCTTCACGCTTGGTAAAGGGGGTTCTCTCACTCGGCTTCCTTGTTGGTCTTATTTTAGAGCTCGGTGGAAAGAGTTGTTTTATTTAATATAGTTCAATATGATCCAAAATCTGTGTTATGAAATATGTGGTCGCTATCACAACCAAATGTGTTACTTTCCCTCACTTTAAAATCGCTCGCTGGGAAGCATGAGCTCTATAAACCTTAGGGACGTTGGGCACAGTCCAAAAGCATGTACTCTGTGAACTCTAGGGGAATGTAAGTGATTGTTCTCTAGACGTAACTCCTAATGGTTTTCATAAATAGTAAGACCCAGTCCAAAACCCTGATTTCCAGAAAAAGAGAAGTCAGAGTTTTGTGAAGTTAGGAGGTCAAATTTGTCTGGATGGTCTGAAGAACGTGGATGATATATCCATTTCTTAGGGCGTATTTGTTTGTAAAGAAAAGATATCGGATAAGTATAACTAAGCCTGGGCGTCCGGCCCGGGGCCCGACAGCCCGGTATGGTCGGGCCTGGGCCGAGGAATTTAGTTGTCGGGTCGAACTTGAGTGAGCCCAGCTTCTGGAGGATGTCATCTAAAAGCCTAGCATCCCCAACTTCAACTCTTATCCGCCATTTCCTGAAACCCCTTCCGTCGTCTTCTTTGTCCACGCCTCCTCTTTCTCTGTCATCCCTGCGTCCCCATTCCTTCCTCCGTTCGAAGGAAGGCTGCCCCCGAGATGTCTCGGGCTCTTTCGAGTCGCTTTCCCTCTCATGTCTTCATATTCATAGCGATCTCCACAAAGATTTGTGGTGCCCCGGGCGTATTTGCGAGATGGGTTCTGCTTTTCCAGCAAGCAGTCGATGCTTTTCTTAATTTTCCTCTTAATTTTCTTGCAGTTGAAGAGCTTTTTCATCCTTGTGGCGTCCTGGACTTGCGACGATGGCACCGGCAGACCGGCCCGGCCAGCCAAACGGGCCAGGCTGGGCCGAATTTTCGATGCCTCGGCCGATACCCGGCCCGGCCCAGCAATATTATGGGCCGGGCCCGGGCTTCAGGCCCGACGGGCCGACCCGGGCCGGCCTGGCCCGGCCCGATACCCACCCTTTAAGTATAGCCATAGGGCCTTGCTCCAAGTTCAAAACACATCGTATGCGGCCTTTTTAGATTTTCCAACTGTACTTTTCCACCTCAAAAATTCTTCTTTTCTTTGGCAGAATCGATCGACATACTTAAAATTGAAATCGTGTTGCAGGATTCCAATATATAGGATTCCCAATTAGGTTTAGGGATGCCAACGAATGAAATTCAAATGGAATAATACCTTTAACTGTAACCGTCTTTTTGGATATTCACATATTCCGATTCAAATGTGAACAAAGAAAAGTCGTATCAGAATCGTAATTCACAATCTGAATCCAAATCCTAATTTTGAACTGAATTTGACAGATTTTCAAAATGGAAGAGCATTAGAAGTAAGATATTTGCTTAAAAATAAATACGATCCGAACCTCATTGAAAAAATAGTTCAGTCGAATATTCGATCCAAAACAGATATATTGAAATCCTTAGAATTGGAAAATGCTACAATCCACTAAATAATTTTTTTGAAAAAAAAAAATATTTAGGGGTGCCAATCCTTGTTTTTCAAAAAATGTTAAAGAGGACCGGTTATAATGAGAAACAAAACTAAATGGCATACCATTTGGAGAATTTGGTTGTTTTCATTTTGGTGCGTCATTTGAAACTCTAGGAACGATATTATTTATAGGAATGAGGTTGCCTTAGTTCAACGCATAACATCCTCCATTTTGTATGATGTCTGTTTAATTTCTCGTAACTTATGGGGAAATGGTAGTATCTTCAACTTCTTATAAGAAATCAGACTCTTTCTAGGTTCAACATTTTGTTAGACTTGTGTTAATGTTCTTTTCCTTTCTCTCTCTCAAAAATGTTACAAAGTCCAAACAGACATTTTCAAACCTCTCAGAATTCCCCTTCCGTTGGAATCGACGTACTTGAAGGGAAGGACTTTTAGGCAACCGAACACGCTTGAATGTTTGTCCGACATTTTATGTAGAATTCTGTACTCGATTCACACTTTGAGAAAGAAAAAGTCTACCTGATAACTGCATACAGTGAGTTTTATTTATAAGATTCTGTACAAGTGCTCACGTTTGTGTGACACCATTTTGAAAACATCGTTTATATTATGTATAGGCGGCAAAAAAATAATGTTTTCAAAAGGGTGAGAATAACCTGGCCTCATCGTCATCAAACACACCTTAGATTGTTTTTCAAACTGAAATTTGATATGTGAGAGTGATTTATGTGGTTGGTTTTACGACAAGAGTCCAACGTCTCAGATAGAACACATTAACTTTGTAAAGTGACTTGACTTCTTACTAAACTTTCAATAATTTTCTAATAATTTTTCAGAAACGTCGATTTGTGAATTTCTGTATAAACTGCTGCCACCATGCATGATAAGCAACAAATAATCGTAAGCGGCATTAATTTGGCGGTGATTTTGTCATCTTCGATTGCGCAGGCTACAGTGGCAAGCGTGACATCGATCTTCTTTGAATTTCAGCAGTTTTGTCAATTTTGGCTTCACACCGACTCCTCGACGTGGAGCTCACCAGACCACAGGTCTCCAAGCTCACCAAAGTCTCCGCTATTTATAAAAGGTATACGTTTCCTTTGACATGTTCTAATTGTTTTACGAAAATTCTTACAGAACCACATTCATGTTTTGATGAAATAGCAAAAGCAAAGAGCGCGTGACTTTATGAAATATAGGTTTTCCTCGACTAGTTTTGATTGCATCAAAGCATCTCAAAAATTTGGTTTTGCCTCCAAAATCAGGTTTTAGATTGTCATCTAACCGCTTCCTTAAACTTTTATTTCTTTTGAATAACTTTTTAGATCAACAAAATAAAAGGTCGAAGGAGAGAAATTGAAAGTTGCATGCTTTGTACTTAATCTGGTTGTATGTAATAGGATTTGAAATTGGGCTTTCTTTTCTGTAACCGAATTCAAGTTTGACTATTATAAGATCAACATTCATATGTAATAAGGATGGATATTTATAGGATGAAAGTGGGGTTCAACTTCCAAGCATGAAACTGCGTAATCAATTCTCAATAGCAATTAGATTTGAATTGCTTTAATCAGACCTAACATCAAGGCCATTATACTGGCCTGCTGCATGTGGTCTTCTCTTTTCCATACCGTGGAGACCGGGAAATTGTAAAAGTTGGTAGGTAAACCGATTCTTTCAAGGAACAGATCGTGTGGCCATCATCAAATCGACTTGGTCTTGTCAATAAATTGTCAATAAACATCGATCCGCAAGACTGCTTCCTGCTCGTCTTTTTAAGACTACCAATCTCTTCAAATCCATAGCTTGCCCGTTCTCTTTCTGTCATGGGGAAGCTGATAATCTCTTCTAAAGATGATGAACCAGATTTTGCAGCATTCTGTGTAGTTCTGATCATTGCATTGGTTATCATGGCAGTCTGCTTCCCTCCAGCAACAAGGGGATTCCGTGTAACGGTGTGCCGCTGCGGTTATTGCCATAGATGCTGCTAGTTTCTACGTTCAGGGGAAAACGGAGCTCTGTTTCATGATTCCTGCAATCTTGCACCTGTACTTCGTCGTCAACAAACGGAAGCACTTATCCTTGTTCCCTGAATTTTCTTGTTCGTTGATGACTTTTCACAAGCAGGACGATTGTATGGAACACCACAATCGATTCGAAAGTTGTTTGCAAAACTGCCATTCACCAATCTCTGCACGTTTCGCAGAAGGGAAGCTGGTAGGGGCCAGAAGCATCGGATTCGCTTCAAATGTTCAGTATGTGTCTCTTGTGAACTGTCAAATAAGAAGCTGAAAGGCAAAGTTGTGTTTACATTCTGGATATCGAGGGCTTGGCCTTCTTCTATTTAAACTCTTTTACTTGAACCCATTAATTACAAGGGAATGGAGATCTTGTTACCATTGTTCTGCTATTTGTACCAAAATTAAAATTCTGACGTTCAAGATTTTGCATCAAGTTTGTTAGTTCAATGCCGTGCATTGTTTAAAGGGCGTCTCATGCTTTCCTTTGCTGTATATTGACTATAAGGAACTATGTGTGGTTCTTTCTATAGAGCCATACTTTTCATAAAAACGGTTAAATGAGGGCAGGAAGTAGGCCCGCCCGGGTCGGCCCATCGGGCCTGAAGCACGGGCCCGATGAATTTGCAGGCCCGGCCCAGCCCGCTGCGAAGAGGGAGACGAGCGGTCGGGCCTGGCCCGCTGCGAAGAGGGAGACGAGCGGAGAGGGAGAGGGGAAGGGAGAGGGGGAGCGGAGCGAGCGGGGGATGGAAGCGGAGAGAGAGAGGGAGCAGCCGAGCAGAGAGGGAGAAGGAGACGGGAAGGGAGAGGGAGAGGGAGAGGTGGAGCGAGCGGGCCAGGCGGAGAGGGAGCAGAGGGAGATGGAAGGGAGAGGGAGTAGAGAGTGACATGAAAAGAGAGGGAGGGGTGAGGGGAGCGAGCGCCGGAGGGCCAGTGGCGGAGGGGGGGGGGGGGGGGGGGGGGGGGGGGGGGGGGGGGGGGGGGGGGGGGGGGGGGGGGGGGCGCCTGGGCCATGGCCCTACCCCAGCCCACTGAAAAAAAAATTAATGTAAAAATTTGAAAAATTTTAGTTTGGCTCAAGTGCCCCTCTCTCTGGCCCTACCCTCCCTACCCTCTCTCTCTCTCGCCCCTTCTCTCTGGCTCCACCACTGCGAAGGGCGGAGGCTGCCCGACTGCTCGAGGGCGGGAGTCAGGCTGGGCCGGCGGCGCGACGCCCAGGCCTAGCAGGAAGTACACTTCCCTTAGCCTCAAAATTAAAAAACCCCAGCTAAAACGAGGCTCCTGTTAAGAAGCTTATTGAAGTGGTTACCTTTTTTTTTATAAGCAAAGTGAGCTCTAAGTTAGAAATTTTCCAAAAATAACACAAATGGCCGAAATGAGTCTGGATGGTACCAGACTGTATTGCTCCTCTTTTTCATTTTTAACCATTTACATCAAATTTTACAAAACTAAATAAGAAGCTGAATTTTCGTGATTCACATGACTTGTAGAGACAATTTATGCATATCACTTTGCAAGCCATATGTACTGATATTGCAGCATTGACATTGTCATTTTCTAATAGGAACCGTCTCAATTAACTTTCCTGAAAACAATTACAATTGGCTGAAAACTTTTTTGGGAAGTCTCTTTAGCTTGAGAAGGTTATACGTTTGGTGTCCGAAAAGAGAGAAGACGACTCTCTTGCAAGGGCAAAAATGGAAAGTTGATTTTTCTTTTTTTACATAATAACTAAAACACCACATTATTTTTCAAAATGACCCAAGTATTATATAGTATTTCAAAAGGGGGAGGGGTCGATGAAGCCTATTCTGTGTTCAGTTCTGGTCCGATTGTGTGCCACGTTCTATCCCAATTTGAAACCCATTGGGCAAGATTTCAACGTCAAGCGCAAGTCCGGTGAGAAACGAGAAGCGGAAGCTTAAGGTCTACGGCTTTTATCGGCTTGTTCAAGGAACTCACGTCTATGAAAAACTGATCTTCCACTACTCACTGGTGCCAACCCATGAAATGTAAGTCAAGGAACCAAGATTGAGAAGAAAACTGAAAGCATGTAGGCATCTTCTAACGGAGCACTAACATTTTACAACAAGCTGTTTCCCGTTTTTTCACCTAAAACAAGATGCACAAAAAAGCCTTTCTCATTTGTAATTACGCGGAAAAATTCCATGAAATTTGAGTTCAAAGTTCAAACTTATCTTTAGAAAGTATTATGCCTGAAGATAAATTATGTGAATGGAGTCAAAACCCCATTCACCAACAATTTTTTGGTTTGTCAAAGTTTCTCATTTTAAAAGGCACTGTTGAGAGATACAAAGTTTCACCGGTTTCAATACGACAGGCTTTAACTTTACTCTTAGCAAAAGTTTGGGCCCATATCAGGAAAACTCAGGAACTTCAGGTCCGTTTTTGGCATTTACAACCCAACAGTAGGTCAGGAAATGGCAATTCCCTCCGTTTTTGGCTTCATCGTCTAACTGTAGCAGTTACATGCAGAGATCCATTGCAGTGCCCCACATTTGTTTGCTTCTCACTTTGCAGGGTGTTTTATTGTAACAGTCGAGAATATGCATCCAGGTGGCTCCGTTCATCTTATCTTCCGGCTATCCGTTAGAATTCAAACCATTTGCAATATGTTGGCTACCAACAAACCAAGGCCACCATGAGTTCAGAAGAAACTACAAGTTCATACAAAATGATTACATATGAGAGAGAGAGAGAGAGATCAACATCTTGACGTTTGCAGACATGGGCGTGATACAATTTTTCGTTTTTTCCAATTTAATATTCATGACCTGACAAAAATATTCGTGCAGTTCAGATCATCTATACAACTTTCAGTACAATCATGAATGAGGATGAACTGTTGGTTCCACAGAACTACCGGTTTCACCAATGGCTTGATGGGATACCCAAGCTGAACTGACCTAGAAAAATAATGAACAAACCTACAGCATACGGTCGCTTGCAACAATTTCTGGGGCTCCTCAAGGAAGAACAACATGCTACAAGACCGTATCAGTGCCTTGTTGTGCTGTCACCCGCATATTGTATGACCTACAGTTGCCACATCTACGCCCAACTACATGAAAAAAAAAAAAAACTTTGCGGATGGAACTGCAATCGTTATCGGGAATCCAAACCTGCAACATTTTGGTCATTAAATTAGAAAACAATTTTAGTCTTGTTCTTAGTTATGCACTATGCTACATAATATCTCATAGTCCAGAGGTGTTAAGTACTAAATTATTTCAATTTACCAACTCTTAATAGCTCTATTATATTACAAACATCCCAAAATTTCTGAGATAATTAACTTTTTCCGAAATCACCTGAAATTTCCCCGTTGTGAAATCTCAGAGAATGATAATTGTGACAATGATCCCAAGTCACAACAAGGTAAATCCTGTTTACTTATTCTTTTCACAAGCTGTACTAAGCATATAATAAGCAAGAAAAACAAAATTGTGCCTTCTTATACCGATATTCTTCAGGCGTGACTGTAGCAGCAATCTGTAAACAAGTACAGCAAGATGTCATGATTCAAAGAAAATTATACAAAACAGTGTCAGTGTCATTCTTTTGTGATGCCCCACATAGGAGAATAAATACAGAAATGAGTAAAATAGACTAAAAAAAAAACTAGTTAATCTACCAGCCAGATGTTGCTTCAAACTGCAACTCAATTTTCATGGCTCAATGATCATATAAAGTCAGATATTTAAGCAAAAAGCATCAAACCAAAACATGTTGTAAATGCACTTAACAACAACATCAAGAAAAACAGTGCCTTGTCACAGAAGAAAAATGCATTCTATACATATGAAACAGACCGGAGCAGCTGCACTATTAACATTTAACAATAAAGATAGACAAAAAAAGCAGAACTGCAATTTGTACTTGAATAACATCAAGAAACACAATGTCTTGTCACTGAAGAAAATTGCATTCTATACATATGAAACAAACCGGAGCAGCTACACTATTAACAATAAAAATAGATGAAAAAGCAGAACAATTTGTGCTTGAAAATTAATCGATGACTAAAATACTCCAACTTTAAATGCCAAATTTGGCCCCATTACCAAAACATGAATAGGCATGTGCAGGGGCAGAGCCAGAATTTTTTTTCCATAGGGCACTAAATATATGGTTAACAAATTTTCAGTTGACCATGGAGCAGTGACCCGGATCGCATGGGGATACTCCATATAATTGGACACAACTTCACCTATGTATCAATACAAAATTAACATTTCAAAGAGTGATCTCCGTGGGGCATACGGCCCATGGAGACCACACCTCCCTTCGCCCCTTGGCATGTGTAGGTGAGTGAATACATGTGGATATGAACATGGATTTACATCTGAACAGCCCAAGAAGTAAAAAATAGGATTATAAAGACAACCTCATGTACCTGGGATAAATTTGATACAAATTATGATAATGCCAATAATGTGTGCATGTGTTAGAGAGAGGGAGGGAGGGAGGGAGGGAGGGAGAGAAAGAGAGAGACCTCATCATCTATCATCCTCCAGACCGTTGACATGTCGAAGATTGACTTGAAGCATATGGGACAAGAATTTCTACATAAAACCAATACTCAAAAAGTAAACAAAAAACTGCAAACACATAACATTGTAAAACTCCAAGACAAAAAATTTCTAAAAGCATGCTGTTCATGTTTCTTCATTTTGTTGAGACAATTCCTATGCATTGTGTGCCCACACTTCAATACAGTTATATCCAGTATGGAATCAAAGAGATACTGCAATATGAAAGGGAAAAATTTTAAATCAAAATATAAGTATATAACTAAGAAGAAAAATAATTGTATCTAGCTGGAGTTTGACACCACAACCTGAAAGTCACATAACTAAGTTTAAATCCTAGATCAGGAATCAAAGTGGATGGAGAAGTCTAAGTCTAAATGTAGTGTATATGGAAATCAAAGTTAAGAAAGGCCGTAGACTGAAAATACACCTCACAGCAAACTGGGCAGTGGTGCCTTATAGAATTCTCAACACGAGTGGTTGTCACGCAACAAGACTGAATTACAAGATCCTGCAGTAGTATTCATTCAGCGTGCATGAGCAGCAAAACTAGCAGATACAGGAGTCACTTATGTAACTTATTCCCATAACTGGTTGTAAATATGCAACTTAGTGAGATTTTTGTTCCTTGGCAGTTAAAAACTTAAAAGCTGAAAGCTATAGATATAAATGAAGAAGAGGAATAACAACACTATGTTGTTGTCAGACTGGGTAGAGCCAGAGCCATCTCGTATTTGTAACACGCATTTTTGCAAAAAGAATAGCAAAGACATGAAACAATAGTACATACATTAGCAAGAGCTTGACCAAAATAAAAAGATCAATTGTTGACCAAGGCAATTGTTGGTTCACGTGGCTATAACATAAATCTGTTCCAATTGAGAGTTAATTAACCTTTTGAGGGAAAGAAATTCAGGTTTCTGTCACTTGATCATTTAGGTTTTCAAAAAATAAGGCACAACTTCTAGTACCTCCAACTACCAAAACTCAATGCTTAAAACTTCTTGATTCTTTTGAGGCCATGTCATATATGATGAAAAATGATATCAATCATACTTCTAGTACTCTAAATACTTATTTGTCTAGCACTCTCGAACCGCTCTGGGGTTTACACACAAAAAGTAAAGCCTGGTGGCATCAGCAACTAGGAGGATCCTACTATTATGACAAAAGTTCTGTTACAACATAAGATAGCTCAGTAATTTGCTTCCCAGATAGAAGAGATTCCTTCTGGATCATGTGTTTGACCTTTTTCAGTTGTCACACTAAACATCAAAAAGCTTGTGCTTAAGAAAGTTCAAGTTTTGACTACCTAAAACATTGCTAAGTTTAAAGATCCAAAATTATGATATGCAGCTTCAGTTGTCACACTAAACATCAAAAAGCTTGTGCTTAAGAAAGTTCAAGTTTTGACTACCTAAAACATTGCTAAGTTTAAAGATCCAAAATTATGATATGCAGCACTTCCAGAGAACAATCAATCCAGTTACCATTTCACCGATGCAATGACCATGTCAGAACCAGCAAGAAGATTACATTTATTTTATAAACATAGGCACATCAGCAACTAGGAGGACCCGATTATTATGGCAAAAGTTCAGTTACAACTTATGACTTAAAGAACTCGGATAATTTGCTTCCCAGACAGAAGAGATTCCTTCTGGATTACCGATTTTGCCCTTTCATTTCACATTTCGGTTGTCAGCCTAAACATCAAAACTTGTGCTTAGCAAGTTAAAGAAGTTTGGACTACCAAAAAATGTTTCCAAGTTTCCTATACCTCAAAGATTGAAAATGATGATATGCAGCCATTCTGAAAGAATCAGTCCAGTTCCTATTTTATCCATGCATTGACAACGTCAACACCAGAATGTATATTACATTTTAAGAGAACATAGGCACAAGGGCTTAAGAGACTGCTTGTGCACCGCATAACAGGATAAATGAGACAGATGAGAAACTGGTCAAGAACAGAAATTTCCAAGTTGTGGATCTCTCTGTAAAGCTAGAGATTTAGAAAATTTCCCTAGGGCAGTGCACGCCAGCAATCCTTAAGTCAGCAATGAAACCAATGGTATGACATTGACTGCAAATGGGACCGTAACTTCATGCTTAGACAGGTTCTCAAGGGTAGTTCACTATCCACAATGCAAAGCACGCAGTAAAAGTACATGCAGGATGTAACACCAGAAAAGAACCTTACCACATGTCTTGGCAGTGGTAAAAGTTATCACTCCCTCCCACTCTGACAAACAGGAAAGTTTTGTCTCAATATGGACATGAATTAATCTGAAACCGTAGGCACCAAACGTGAACTACTAACCTGCAAATGCCACAGTCATCGCAACGAAATTGCCCCTTGGGAGTCTGCAAAACAGATGCCAGCAATATTTGCCAACAGTAATGAAAATCAACGATAAGATTCCTATTGAATAACAAAAGCTCCAAAACCCTGTACTAGAAACAAGCTCATAGAAGAAGCGATGAATCTCAGAGGAACATCGAAAGCAAGCTTGCTCTTACCTCATCATCATAGAATTTGCAAACTTCACAAAAATACTCTCCCATCTTCACCCCACAATTTGTGCAAATGTGTGAAACCTGAATGCTCTTCTCACCTGAACAAAAAAAGTCATTGGAAAGAACGATAGAATTGCCGAAACATCAACTACCCACCTCTTGTTCAGTATCGCAAACTGCACAAATGACCTAGACATAACAAGAGAAACCCAAAAGACCTATTCAGACCAAGTACTCATCGGTTTTGAAAAACTCAATATAAGGAACAAGCAGAGAAATCACTCAAAATTATACAAATGAATCAGCAAGAAAGGTCATAGAAAGATGAAACTCACCCGCTTGACATCGCGTCTAATTAGTTCATGGAAATGTCCGTCATAGTCCAGGTTTCTCTAAAATCCATTACACCCAACAATTACTAAAAAATCAGCCAGCAAAAGCTGAACAGAAACGGTGAATTTCCAATGAAAGCTATATATAGGACAGCTTGTGGGCATAAGAATTTCACCGTAGCCTCGTTATGGCAGTGCCGGCATGAGAACACTTCGTTGCAGCACGGCGCTTTTATCTTGCACCCTTCTCTTGTAATGCTTGCACCTGGAGAGGGAAAGAGAGCGTAAATAGAACCTGCAAAGAAAGAAATTAGACCACAACAAGATGATGGGATCTCATCAAGGTCGTTAGCATAACAAAGGGACAAAAGGATACCCATAATCCATCTTTCCAAAATCCCGACGCTCCATGTCTTCTGTCAGTGTGTGTGTGTGTGTGAGAGAGAGAGAGAGAGAGAGGGCAGGATGCAGGAATTGAATGAAAGAAACGAAGCAGCAGATTAGAGTGCAAAAATGGTGGCCGATTCAAGATCAGCAAATTAGCGTGCTAGAACGGTCGCCGATTCAAGATCAGCAGATTAGCCTGCAAGAAGTGTAGTAGCCGTTTCAAGATCGGTTTTAACTACTTTTTACATTTAAAAATTTTATTTTAATTTACTCGGTAAAATAGAATGGGGGTCAACTTCGGAACAAATTATAATCTGCCTTTCAGGCTTTCAGCCATCTACACACCGACGGTGGAGCGACACGATTTGCATTTGAGAAAAAGCGTTTTGCAAAAACAGCAAGGGGGTGCTTGTCATAATTAAATAGCTAAGCTCTCATTTAACCAGTTACAGTCACGGGGGTGAGTGAAGGCGTTTCTTTGAGAATTCGAATGGGAGGTTATGTATGCATTTGTGAAACGACAAAGTTTAGGAAGTTTTCCGTAAATCGCTAAAAAAATGAGCGGCATTTTCTAATTTTTTTTTCTACAACGTTCCCAGATTGCATGTATTCCAATTTCCATTCAGACGATTCAAATAACAGCGAGACTCACATTTGCTACTATCCAGGCCACCTAACCAATTGAACACACTTTTGGAAATAGACTTGCTAACAGAAGCTAAATATTAAAGATGAAAACTATCAAGCAACAAAACTGAACCCCAAATGGGTCCCTATGGAGGCCAACAGCCGGCTTTGTATCGGATGAAGGGTAGACGATGGACCTCACAATGTCCTGCCCAAACAGACCAGGATGTTTACGAAGTCCAACAGAAGATCCAGGTCAAGTCCTGCAAGATGGCAGTCGTAAAAATTAGCCAAGAGAAAATTTTTAGCATCCTGCACTGTCATTTTCTGACATATCACAGCTCATGCAGAGAAAAGGTCAAAACTGAAACGGTTTCAATCCTACAAATGTTCGGGTTCTAAATCAGGCATGAAGTATGAGCTTTGCCCAAGATGCATAAATAATAGAGTTCTTCTTCTGTCTCAATGCCCTCTGCTGCTTCTCTGCTTTTACTTTCATCTTCGGCCGCTCTGCTCCTCTTCTTCCTCCTCTCCTTGAGCTCTCCTCATCTTCACAATGGGGTGTGGGGGTTCAAAGAGCAGCGACGTTGCAACAGGCAACACTATTATCCGCAGAGTCCTCGACAAGAAATCTGATGCTCCCAAGAAATCTGATGCACCAATCGGAAGCCTTGAACAGAAAACAACTGAGGTACACGAGAACTCCACAGAGGATGCCAACGGTTCTGACAAGCCAGCAGTCGTGGTGGCAGATGTGAAGGACATAACAGAGACCAATGAAGCAAAAGATGGGGATGCAGTCAATGATGGTGCCCCACTTGAGGATGCTAAAGCCGGGAAGTTGATAACCGGAGACTCCCCAGACGAGTATTTTTCGATGAGGAAGGATGAGTCTGTCGATGTAGTAGCTGTGACAGGCTTGGGATACTTCTCTCCTGGCACCGGACCAAGTGAAGGTGTTAAGAAAGAGGAAGAACCACCTCTTGGAAATGATATTGATAACAGCAAACAGAATGAGGAGCCAGCATGCAGCAATACAGATGATAAGAAACATGAAGAGAATTTTCCAGGGAACAGTGGAGAGCCATCTTTAACAGAAGGTAAGAAACCATGATTCTGCTAATCGGATTAGATCTCCAAAATAATAGGTCAAATGCTTCATGTTCTTGTTCATACAGAGAAGGTGCATGAAGCGGGAGCTGCAGATTCAAAAGAACCAATTGTAGCAGAGGAAGCCAAAGTCGAGTCTCCTACTAAGGAAGACAAAGTAACCATTGCCGAAGGCTCAACTGAGGTATGGCCCAGCGACACTTGTAACTGAACTCTGACATTTTTTAAGACAAATCGAACCATCTTGTAAAGTTTGAAAGTTTGCTTGCTAGTGTTTAAGGTGGAAAGAGAAAAACGGGAATTAGGAAGGTTCTGAATATGTGGGATCCAATGAGATAACACCATTAATATGTCTAAGACCTTGCATTTTTGTTTATTGATCAGTATGATTTTTCAGGATGAACTTCAACAGTAGCACTAGATGTAGAATGAACTTTTTTTGGTATATTTCTTTAATGGTCCCAAGCGTTTGAACAGATGTTGAATGTTGTCAATTAGTCATATGTCCAGAATGAAAACAAGAAGCATGAGTAAAAAAAAGGAAAGAAATGGTAGGGTATGATCCATGGCATTGTTGTTTCTATATATTTATAATTTCATGGTCAGGTTTTCTGGATTTCTGAGAACATGTGATCAGAGATTACTTTAGTACCTAGCATACTCTTGACAATGGGACAGCATCACCAAAAAAGAAAAAAATAATGTCAAGGACGACATAAACCACCCCAACTATGTACGGGAAAAACCATAGAATGATATCTGCTGTGTCATCTTAAACTATCCTCAAGAACGTTTCTAACATTTGATTACATGAATTTCAGGAACCAAAGCCATAATCTGAAGCTGATTGCCCGTGCTTCCACACCAGATTATATTGTGGCAATACTACTGAATTGGGTGTAAAAAAATGTCAAATACTTGATGGAAAAAAGAAATGAAGAATGATGACTTTGATATACTGTTGATTGCAAATTGCAATTGCCTTCTGATGAACTAGACTAATGGCTGCTTATTTGATTCCTAAAGTTGCAAAAAACTTGAACAAACCCTGAGGGTAAGGCTTGATGGTTCAAGCAGTCCCACAATATCAAAGAATAAACATCATTTTTGCTTGAACCGCATGACGTACGCCAAGAGTATCGGTAATAATGAGACATGAGAAACAAAAATTATGTTCTACATACCTATATAAGTGTGATGCAGTTTTGCAAATCATAACGCCACAGCCTTTTGTTCCTCGCCAGAAAGTACTGTAACCCCTCGTCTTCAGAATCATGAACAGCTCTTTATCCTCGATTAATGATCATCTCTCAGACCTCACGCTTGCCTTGTTTATTTAGAACAGAACTTACAAAGAGTGCTGCTAAGATTATGAATTTCTATCATCTCTCACAGTTCCAGAAATTCCTAGTTCACGTGTGATTCCAAATGATGTGGAATAACAGTTGAAAGAAGGCGCCACCAGTTCAAAAATCATGAATGTGACAGGGACAGGAGGAAAAAAAAAAACAAATTCAAAAAAATTAAAAGCCAACTGAAAGATTGATCAATACACATTTGTTGGGTCCTTTTCATGGAATTTTTTTTACTGTAACAAACGATAGACATCATAGCTGAAGTACTCAACCAGTTCCCACGATGCAATTATATGAGAGTGTCCAACTTCTTCTATATGCTGCTGTAATAGGATCAAGGAATTGGTCGCCAACGGGGCTTTCGTTATTCATATCTTCTACAGTTTATTCAATTGAAGTCCCGTCTGCATTGCATCCTTTCCATGCACTGGTCTAACCAGTTTCTGGGTTTAACACTAAGGAAAGCTCCAATGAACAATTCCTTGCAATTTTCCCAGACTCTTCTGTTTCCAGAGATTGAGATGATTTAACGAAAACATCAAGAATTATGATCGTCGAAGTTCATTTCACCTGAAGGTTTTTTTTCAGACACATGGGCTCTTAGAGTCGCAACCATGAACGTCTCCCTTTTCTCAGTTAATCAATGTGCATCACCTAAACACTGACCTAGCATCTGTTACCCTGCAATGGTATAGTTAAACCTCTAATACCACTTCCTTCTTCAATATAGCCCGAACCAAAGTTGTAGCTTTCCTTTTCGTAATGCAAACCATATTCCAAGAAGAGATTACAGAAGGAAGAACATAATTAAGTCCCGCTTTTTCTCCCATTTTAGGGCCAGGCGGATGCTCGTTTTCTCTTCGTAATTGATCCCTCAGTTCTTATTCCTACGCAAGCGGCTTCAGGGGAATGTAAAAAACACCAACTGGAGCTGATTTAGAAACGCCTGGTCACAGTTTCCTTCAGAAAAAGTTTCCTAGGCATCCCAATTAAACGACTAGTCAAGGGCGTTGATATCTGGAATTCCAGTGCCAACCGAGGATATCGTTGTTGAATCAATTATGGCGGAACTTCAGCTGAAATGAGGATAGGAGACCTCAACTGGGTATCTTCGTTTTCGATCAATCTTCAGCCCAAAGATAATACATTGGAGACCTTTAATTTTTACTGAATTCATCAAATTTATTTGTGAGAAACCCAAACAAAGGAAACTGTATCGCGACAACCCAAATGATCCGACCGAGATTATCTGGTATAAATAGATTTGCCGATTTCCCATAAAAGCGATGGCATTTACTGAAAGAACAAGCATGATTTTGTTTTTTTTCCTTCAAAATTTTAAATTGATTGAACATGCTTTCTTAGTAGTGAATATTGTTAGCAAAGAATTCTAAATTATTCTCATAGAGAAGCTCTTCGACATTGTATTTATATATTTATATATATAATATATAATCGAAGAAAATTGTGGTTGATTAATAAATTAATTGAGATCTTATAGATTCTAGCAGATCTTTTTGGCACCAAGAACGTACCTCCATGTGAACGCCAAGGGTCAATCACCATCAATGCCACCACAATGGACGAAAAGATAACCAGAGCAGCATTTGATTGTTGTCTCTTGCCCTGCATTGTGGAACATAAACAAAGATTTCGATGGAAAAAGAATATAGAATGACAGTGTTCCTCAAAGAATCCAGCATTGAATTAACAAGATTTGTTGAAGAATCAAAAGAAATGATCGACTTATTTTTTTAAACGAGAAGCATTTCCAGAACAAGGTTTCTCGTAGAATCCCAATCACCAATCCACCAAGAAATTAATTTAACGCACCAATTTGATACCCATGTGAGGACTAGAAACTTGGTTGTACTGTTGTTTTCCTTTTTTTTTTTTTTCTTTTATGAATTGTCTGTAGTTCTCCACTGGAGCATGATTTCTTTAAGGTAAGCATATTGGCGTTAGTTATGTTTGCGATTACAGCAGTAGGAAAAAAATCCTTCCTCACCTACTAGAACCCATAGTTTTTCTCTCTTCTTCGATTCATCTTATGCAGAATCATTCTGATTTCCATCCTCCCTTTTCTACCTTCACTTCTCATTGATGCCAATATCCGTGCAATCTTGAAGTCTCCCTCCTCAAAAATTTACGCTATAGGAGGCTTGCTGACAAGCAGCCATGAAAGTGGCAGGCCATAGCTTCACATATTTACTGAAACCAGACCCAAATTCAATCATATAAGTTTCAAAAATTCATGCTTTTAATGAATATTATAACTGAGTTGTCATCCATAACCAGAAAACGTGATATTTAAGTGTAGACTTTAGATAGTCGCTTGTGAGTGCTTAAATTTAATTAAGTCTAAAGGTGTTAATGATGCCATAGGTTCTGCATAATGTGGGCCGCTTTTTCTTTCTTTACATGAATAACTAAAACTTCGTGAACATTAACCGCGTGGCAATTAATAGCATCATGCTCGTTGCATGTGTTTATTTTTCCAATAAAGCATCTTGTTCTTTTATTTGATCCAAAAAAAATGAATCACTATAGAGCAGTTAGTGGCAGAGCAGGTGTGGGCTACCTGTGGGCAAATGCCCACACACACCTCAAAAGCTTATTTTTTATATTTATATTTTTGTGCAATTTTTATTTATATATTGGTGTCCCTTAAAAATTTAAAATTTATGCAAGTGTCCCTTTGCCTGAATTTTTTTTAGCTCTGTTCCCCGAGGAGATACTGCAATCATCAATGGCAGATCTGAGTTTCTCGTTGAAGGCCAACATTAGCTCAACCTAACTACAATCATGTAGAAGAATACGTTAGAGCTCCGACGCTTAATTGCCGTCGTCGTTTCCTTCACTGACGGTATCTCAACGTCATTAAGCTCGTCAGTACGCACAAGCGTTCAGTGACGATAAATTAAGCATGTTACCTCTTCCAGATTTGACTGTGTTTGCCTGTAATTTAAAGTTTATTATAGATGTTGACGTAGACTAAGTAATCGAACAAATACTTCAAGGATGGTGGTTACCATTAAGATCCTGTTCTTGATTCAAAAACATTAAAATCAAGAAAAATCGACAGAAAGTGGCGGAAATTATGCTTCTAGATACTCAATTTTTACTTGAAGCGAGGTCCTTTTTTTATGAGAACAATGCTTTCTCTATAATAAAATGGGATATTAGCCATTCTTTAGGGGCTGTTTGAGAATATGGTACTTTTCCATGTATCTGCTCTAAACATTGGTCCCCATTCATTGAACACTTCAAATATTCTGTCATAATTCTTGGGGCAGATAAATGAAAGCTTAACATACTGTTACTGTCAAGTATTATTAGCTTTTCACGTCATGGAAATGTGCAAAGACAATGTACATTTTACCACAAAGCAGAGATCAATTATGTGGAAGAAAAATGGAACTTCTGGAGGTTGCTGAGGTGAAGACCTCAGATTAAGTCCCAGAGTACTGCTGCCACTTTGTAGGTTTTGCCTTGAGCCCTCTTATGGTCTTCTCCTTCTGGTTTTTCAACCTTGTTTTGAAAGGCATGATAATTTAACATAGAATGTGTGTCGGCTCATCGACAGAGATCCGGATGATATTCAATTTTATGGCAAAAATTGGAGCAGGGCCATCCAGTTTCTTTGAGGGCCAGAGCCGCCATTTCTGAAGCTGAATAAGCAATATATCATTGAACTGCTTGAGCCAGAAACTTATGTACCTGCGCTCATTTTCTATTACAGCCAAATCACATGACAGCATTTTCTGGTGCCTCTGCAAAAGCAGGAACTAAATCGTGAGTATATATATATATATATATATATGGATTCCTACAGTAACTTTCTGGCCATGAATGAAAACCACCTATTCGTATCTTGTGGTGCCCGATAAAGAAATAGACCGAGAAAGTGAAAGAACTCCTTCCCTATCGGGCCCCCCAACAGAAATACGTGGTACCCATGGCAAAAATGGGGCTGTAGATGTATGTGTGTGTGTGTGTGTGTATTACCCAGTGAATTTGAATCGCACTGAATTTCATCTTCAGATACACAAACAAAAACATCCAAGATTATGTCCTACCTTGCGGAAACCTTTCTCATTACCTTAAGGAGATGTTTGATTCATGTGATATCCCAGACACGCAGTCATGAGACGGACTGTCTCAGACATTCACAAACCTCTCGCAACTCTATGGCTGCAAAAATTTCCAATGCATTTTTTGACATGCATGGAACTGAGTATGGGAACCGCATCTGGGATGCAGATCTTGGGACGGAATGTGTTGATCCACATTCTGTCTGCACAACTCAAACACAGCAAAAGAGATCCAACACATTAAACTCTTGGGCTCCTTCAATTTGAAGGTCTTGAAGCCCAACCAACGCACAAAATGTAATGAAATTAACAGAACTGTCGGCCTCTTGCTCGTATCTGCCTAATCATGGAAGAAGAAGAGGATGAAAGGGCCTGACATGAGAGGCAATGTGCTAAGGCTAGCCAAGGTGACCTGCTTACTCAATGTCAAGGTACAACACAAGAAGAATGGCCCTTGTCTTGTATCATTGAATCAAGAAGGCAAGTCATCCTTGGCTACCAGAGCACATTGGCACCTCCACAGGTGAGGCCCATCCTCTGATCGATCGCTCGCCAAGCAATGACAATGATATGGAGGTTCAGCAGGCACCATTATATAGATAAAGATTTGGAAGGGCAGGCCAAAAACAAGATTCGATGCATTGGAATGAAGATCATGCAATGGATCCTCCCCTCCATGCCTTCACATCTTGATTGCAACACCAAAAATAATTTCTTCTGCATCTAAACCAGATATGATATTGGTCACTTGCTTTCCCTCCTAATAGAAGATAGGGAGAATATATTCCTGTTCCACTACTGAATGCCGTTCATTCATTCACACAATAAGCTCTTATAATCACTCGGGTAGTAATTGTGATAATCGATTATGATCAACAAGTTAAACCGGCATTACTGTTGCTGTAAACTGGGTGGTGGCGGCGGCCGCCTTATTTTCATCCTTATGATCTTCATACGTTTTCATCGACCTCATTGTGGCGAATTGCTTTGGTAGAGGAAACCCTGCAGATGGTTTGTCTGTTGAAGATTACTGATGACTTAACCTCAGGGATTTGACTTTCTTTCATACGTAGAAAAGGTGGTGTACTTGAATTTTTTGGGAAAAAGAAAAGGTCATATTTCTCTTTTGGCTTTAATTCCATTGTCAATTCCTGTGAAACCTGGAGCGATGAATTTGTTTGTATGGTCCAAATTGGTGAAAATGTTTCAGAGTGCCGATTAGTGGGTCTTCAAAGGAGTGGATGCATATGGGGATGAACTGAACAAAAATTGAACATCGAATCAGATTTGACATTATACTCATCGGCCAAACTTGAACATGATTCAACAAACATGCAGATCTAGGTTTGAGAAAGAGTAAGACAGACGTGCCTGCATTTTTTGCCTTCGTGTGAGCCTTGGAGCGGCAGAAAGAGATGAGGTTTCTGGTAATGGACAGTAACGCTCCATAAGAAAGCTTGTTGATCTGGTAATGGAGGTTGTTATTGCATGCCAGCGCAGAGAGAAAGAGGGGAAGCGGAACGTGGGGAAGAGAGAGAGAGATTCTTCTCTTTACTACTTTATGATCAAATATTCCAAAATTGAGAAAGACTACTCGAATGCGCCCACCATCAAAGTCAAATGCTTACTAGGATTTTATTCATTTCTATGACCATTCCATTCCATCTCCTCAAATTGCCATCCTTTCTCTTTTCAAAGAGGACAAATTGTGTGTATGTGTGTGTGCTTGAGAGATAGAGAGAGAGAGATCTGACTTTTGCCTTTTCTAGGCTTTGATATCTTTTGCCCAATGCACCAATCTTCTCCACTCAAACATTAAGAAAGAGAAGCGAACTCCAACTAGCAGCTACAACCATCATAGGTGATTGCTCCCTTTCCTTTCAAAACCTGGGAAAAATCTTTGTGGGTCCATTTGACCAGGCAAGTGGCCAAAGAATCTGATGGGACAAGTGGAATTTCTCAATTTGATAACACTTTTTGTTCTTCTGCTACCTCCCATGGTTTTCAAGTTTCAACTTTACTTTTCTAGCCACCGCCCTCCCAACCTTACAAATAGAGGCTACACCACTCGTCACTCCCACGTACAGTAGTCTCTTGTAGATTACTGTGATGAGATGGAAGATCCAAAATTTTCTCGTCTTTCTGAAGGGATGGAGTGGGCTTTGTAGCCAAGGATGACTTGCCTATAATATTTCCTGCAAAATTAAGCAGTAGAGGCTAGAAACTAATTCAAAGGGTTTGGACTTTAGGCTTAAGGGGCTGTATTTTAGGTGAGTTGTCTTTGGCTACATAGACTGCCTCTATTCTTGTTTCCTCTTGACCTTGAAAACAATCAATTGCAGTGATGGTTGGTCCATCTTCGAAGTATCTTATTGCATGAGGTAATGTTTTTCTTTCCTTTTCTATGATGAGTTGTTATTGATTGTAGTGATGATGTCTCGATCTTTAGTTATTTCATACAATTAGGCAAATCTCTTCTTCTTCTTCTTCTTCTTCTTCTTCTTCTTCTTCTCTCTCTCTCTCTCTCTCTCTCTCTCTCTCTCTCTCTTTCTCTTCATGTTGAGAACTAAAGAAGAGGGTAGCATTCTTTGACGCACCTAGCTAGAGCTTTTTAACTGCATGGAGCTTAGTAGTAATGCATAAGGGGCTGCACCCACCCACACACGTACAGAGAAACACACACACACACGCACACACAGTCACACACACACACACACACACAGAGTTCAAGACTATTACAAAGTTAGTGACACACAGCTATGTTTTCTTTTACTCTTGTTGATGCCATGAAGTGATTTGAGAGATAGATTGATGTGTACTGCAAATACTCGGCAAAACCAATCTCCCCCTTAACCATTTCACTGTTTTCTCTCCTACCTTCCTTATGCTCATGATGGCGACGTTGGTGTAAAGCTCAAAGGATTCAACGCCTTCAGTTCTTGCAATATTTCATGCTACCAGATATCCACACAGCCTATCTGCTAGCAAGAATCTGTGCTGATACTGTCAATCCACCAACAACACAAGGCTTTCATACAGCTTTGAAGGTATACATGAAAGACCGAATCAAGTTTTGGGAAAGGCCAGCTTTCCTAGCGGTCGAAGAACTCGTCAGGTGTCCTATGGCTAAGAAGGGCAAGAATGGAGCTAGGCTACTGTATCATGAATTATACGGATGAAATGAGCTTAGAAAGCATGGAGTGGGAGAATTTCTCTAAGACATTGAAGCAAGTTAATTTTGATGATAATGGTGGTGATCAGATATAATCTGCCTGAACTCATGCTCATCAATTGCTAGCGAATTCGATCTTTCGACAAATCATGGTTAATTTTGAGAAGAATGATCAACTTTGCTGTTCTTATTTCTTATTCTTCTCTAACTTGTATGTTGTAGCTAAACAAACATGATTAACTGAAAAAAGGAATGAGGATCGAAGTTGTGGAGTTTAGTTCTTTACTTTATGTAGTGACATTGTTAAACCACTAATAGAGCTTGTGATATTCTATATCAAATTAAGTTGTTACAGAATAAACTTGGTTTCTTTAATGTGAAACTAAGTAAATAATAAGATGAACTTCAAAAGGAAAATAGGATGATTACTTACGATCGGCACGTTCTCCCATTCACTGCACAGAATCGATTTCTTAACATTTATTGTTTTTGATATAGTTGCTAAATTCTTTTATGATATTGCAAGAGCTTTCTTTCTGTTATGGCATTGTCTCAAGTTTACTAACTAACAAACTTCTTTATCCGTGATCATGTTGGGCATGTTAAAATCTTATAATTGCTTCCCCAGGAAAATGAAATAAACATGAACTCGTTCCTTTTCAGTAAACAAGGAAGGCCCACTCGTGAGCTTAATTTTTGGTTTGTAGGGCATGTTATTGCCTAAATCTCTCTCTCTCTCTCTCTCTCTCTCAATTCAAGTTACCTTGTATGGTACTCGGTCATTTTTGGATTGGACTCAGATCTGTATATGAATCTACCTAACATGGTTCATGGATATCAACTGATCCCGCATGCCTCGATTCCTTTTACTAAGTATGAAGCTTATGAACAGCAACAACAACAAGAACAAGCACGTCATTATTGAAACCTAAACCACACTTCCTCTTAACCAAGAAGACTAAAACATGCCAAAAGGCAACAAGGGACCAAAAGCAAAACAACTAGTTACGACAGAGAGTAGGGCACTTTGGCGACGAGGCCTTAGGACACATGCTGCGTTTCATAGGGAGCAGAGTGCATTGGGATAGCTACTCGGCCGAGTACTCGATCTAGGATTGGCATAGTTCAGTCATAATGGGCACCTTGCCCTCCTTCAGTACTAGCGCTCTTGGGATGGTAGCCAGGCAGCTTCTCCTTGATCTTCTCCACTATGCCCTTCGTCTCAATTTCTGGACCTTCACCCTCATGGCAGTGCCCCTTGGGCTCAGGTTGATGTGCCACTGTATCAGTTAGCAGCGGAGATGTTGTTGGCCGTGGCGGTGCTGGGTTGGAATCGCCACCAGGCATTTTCTCCTTGATCTTCTCCAGGAAGCTCTTCTTCTCAGGAGGGTGTCCTTCCACTTCCACAACCGGCATGCCCTCCTTTACCAGCAGAAGCTCTTCACCTCCAGCTTTAGGTTTCTCCTCTTCTCCACATATCTTCACCTTGATCTTGTCTTTCAGGCTCTTCTTCTCTTTTTTCTTCTTTTTGATCTTCTCTTCGGAGTCGCCTTCTTCTTCGCCACTTGACTGAAAACGTGCAAGCGATATTAGAACAGAAGTATTGTCTCCATGAATCGTTAAGCTGCTCTGAACGAAAGAATCGGGATAACTTCTGAAGACGAAGTCATTCTTATTAGGCTGTAGAAATCGCTTCCAAATTAACCATCACGTGGTGTTGTTGATTTTCATGGCATGATCCATGACAAACAGTTAGTTCATAACTTCATAGGATGTTTGTTTCTCTAATGATTTATGGTAGTGCAACGGAGGTTGCAAGTTCAGATCAATCATGGAAATCAAGAGCCTGTTTCCATTTCTTCATTAAATTCAAAACACAATTCAATATATTCCATGAATATGAACTAACAGATGGAAGGCAAATTAAATATACATGGATTACACCAGAATTACGAGAGTTTCATAATCAAGTATAGAAAAGAATGTGAACATGGCACTTACAGAGCTAGAATCATCAGAACCATGGAACTTCAAGCCATGGTAGTGGTCGTCCTCCTCCTTCTCCACATTATCTTGCTTAAACTGCGAAACATTGACGTCCTCCAATTCAGTAGCTCGGTGGTCGTCATCCTTCTCCTTTTTGAACACATCAAGCAAGCCCCTCCCCGAGACAACAGCATCACTGCCATGGGACTTATGATCTTCAGCCATACTTACTGATCGAAAAGTTTCCCTGATCGGCTTCCACTTCCTTCAACCTGAAGGTTTTAAGCCAACCCACCGGACCCTCAAAAGCAGAGAAGCCTTAAAACCCTCAACAGGAAGAAGCGGTGAGGAGACGATGGTGCAGTTGGCTCCTTCTTATAGAGATGAGCCATGGACGCCATGACTGCGATGAGAAGCTGGCGGAAGGGCCGGTACAAACCGTCCAGCCAATAGGAGATCGCCAAGTAGCCATAGGACCCACGAGGGATCCAATCTAGAGGTGGTATCGTCCTGCGTGGCGTGATCTTGACCGTCCTTCTGGATCTCCAGATGCGCGACGTCTTCGCGTCGAACTCTTTTCTCGAGGAACGAAGCGTGCCCGGGCCCGGTGTCGGTGGTGTCGGTGAAATCGGGACCGTTGGGCCTTTAAGTAAGTATGGAAGGAGTACGGGACGGTGTGGGTGCACATGCGAGCAAACGCCGATGAGTCAACTGCGTTGCCATCGAACCCATTTGAAACGCGTCGGATCCGAGGCAGCTTCCTCGTGTGGACGTATTGATGGAATCAGATTTGATACGTCAAAAACTCCCTTACTAGATCCAGATTAATCATAGATCCATATTGGATATGATAGGATTTTATAAATTTAGAGTCCTCACCCCTGCAACCAGGAGCATAGTTAGGATTTTTTATGAGAAAATTCGAATTATAGTTTCAAAATTTTAACAAAGGGTGAAATATAGTTTTTTTTTTTAAATTATAGTATTCAACCAAATGTAGACCACTTCAAACCCTAATTAGTATTTGAATTGAATGCTCAAGTAACTTTCTCTCTTGCAAGTTTGTTCCTGCTTGGGCCGCGCCCCAAGGAAGAACGAAGAGATATGAACAGGCAGAGCCAGGCAGGTTTGTTTGTTGGATACGTGATCTCTTTGGGCTGCAGACTGCATCTAAAGTCAGGCATGACTGAATCGGATCAGCTATAACTTTTCTCGCTCCTAGTTTGGCTAGACCTAGTTAGGCTAGACCGGTATCAAAAGATTGTGCACACATGGCTGCACATGAGCCGAGTCGAGCTCGAGTAGGATCAGCTCAAATTCGACTCGACTAAGACAACTCAAGCTCGAACTTGACTTGAACTCGATTCGAGCTCAACAAAACAAGCTCGAGCTCAACTCAATGGTACAACATCAAACTTGAACTCGACTCGGTTAATTTGTTTAATTCTTTTTTGTCAAGCATGTACTCTTTATTTTGATTAGTTTAACTCGATTAACTCATTTATTTGCTACTCGTTTAATTGTTTTTTTTATCATAATTCAATATTCATTCATAATCGAGCCGAGTAGAGTTCTTACAACTCAAACACGACTCGTTTAACATCTCAAGCATGCATTTGAACTTGAGCTTAAGTTGTTTATAAACGAGTCGATTTGGAGTTGAACTTAAGCTGGCTCGACTCGTTATGCAGCCCTACATAGTATGGATCGTGTTTTAGAGTGTAAAGGGTTTGGTAGATTTAGGCCAAAGCCAGTTTTTACTGAACTCAACTATCTCTGATTTTATGTAATTCGAGTCCAATTTAGACTTTGGATCTCTTCTAACAGTAACTAATTTTGCAGTGGACTAGCACAGGATCTGATATTTGTTGCACAATTGTGTCCTATCTATGTTGGACTGTTTATCAGATATTGAACTTAGTTTTGAATCTGGTCATAAATTTGCATACTGAAATTTCTGAATTTGATTAGATTAATTCAAATCTCTACATTAGACCTAGCTAAAAAAAATCATAATATAATCAATAATCAGATTGGTCTAATCTTTCATCTATGTCCACCCTAAATCTGTTTAATTAATAATTATACTCGATTTTTATTGGAAATTTTCATTCGAAAAGCATATGTCGAGATTATGACAGACCGATCAGCCTATTTCTAGAGTGACCTAAGAAGTTTGGTGCAATTTGTCCTTTTATCTTCTTAATTAAGGAATTGTCATTAATTCTGTAAATGGGACAAAGGAAGATGAGAACAAACAGACTTGCAGGTCTACGCCTTCTTTTGGCTCTTTTCTTCTTTTTCATTCCATCTTTTATCGTAGAGCGCGAGTCAGATCTGTCCCTTCGATTTATGAGCGCATAAAACGTGTTTAACATCTGTAGCGCAAGCAAGAATTACTCCAAGATTAAACTTGCACGCATCGCATTGCCATCTGTAAAAGTTTTCTGACTTCTGCAATGTGTCTGTCATTCATCTCATGATATTAATTATAAAATGTTTTACTTTAAAGCATCTAACTTTAATGATCAAAACAAAAACTGAAACTTAAAAGATTCTGAATGCATCTAAAACAGGCAGCCAATACAAAATAATCGATCGAACATGATCCTTTAAGATTAAGCACCTTACTGTAAAATGCACTCGATATTTCGAAACTGAAGGTAAACACAATCACATTCTTAGTATTTCTTTGATCGTGCTTTTTGCTTACATAGCAGCTGTTTTTTGTATTAATTAAACCATATTTCTTTAATATGAATTTAACAAATTTTACTTATGACTCCCATTTTGCCTAAAAAGGCCGTTCTGATTCAAGAAAAAGTAATAAATATTTTTGTTATTCTAACGCTAGTAATGTGAATTAAACGCATGAAAATAATTGAAAAGTAGGAAAATGGGATGTTACGCAAGCCTGAACAGATAAGCATCAAAAGTTTACGATAAAAAACGAGAAAAAAGGGCGGAATTTTAGGTAAATAATCGTCAAAATCTTAGATTTTTTGGTTTTGACTCGTGATATATTAACTCTTCTCCTGCCACCTTTCCCTTCTGCTACACTCTTCTTGCTGTCGTATCGCTATTCTCTCTCTGTCTTTCCTCTCCTGTCTGATCTCTCTCAGAGGTAGTCTAATGGAGACGGAGTATCAGCTGAAGACAGAAGGTTCTAATGTTGCAGGGCCAAGATACGTGAGGCCAATCCAGATATCTCTTCGCCTTCTCTCTCTCTTTACCACATTAGCAGCAACCATCGTAATGGCCCTCTCCAAAGAGACCTCCATTATTCCTCTGGTTCTCTCTCCCCTCCTCCCACCCATTCAGGTGATTGCTCCTGCCAAGTACCACTATTCCTCCGCTTTTGTGTAAGTCTCTCTCTCTCTCTCTCTCTCTCTCTCTCTCTCTCTCTCTCTCTCTCTCTCTATATATATATATATATATATATATATATATATATATATATATATATATATATATATATATATATATATATATATATATATATATATATATATATATATATATATATATATATATATATATATATATATATATATCTTTATATTNTATATATATATATATATATATATATATATATATATATATATATATATATATATATATATATATATATATATATATATATATATATATATATATATATATATATATATATATATATATATATAACTGCATATCTTTACTGCTACTGTTTTAATTGGTTTTTGCTAGTTGTTCGGTTAAATGGGATTCCATAGATGTGATTTAGATGGTTGATTTTACAAATTAGATTTGAGAGGAAGCATGAAGATGAGGAAGACGACGAAGATTAAAGAGCTTACCTTTGCCACGACGGCACGATATGCACCGACAAAATATGTCATATAAAAACTGATATTAGTCTTCCTCGATTTTCATGGAAACTTTTTATTGATTTTAGACATGTTGGTATAAGAAGCTCTACTTGTAACTGTTCTTCTTCAGTTACTGATCATTAATTTCCCATGATCATGAATCCCAGATACTTCGTGGTGGTGAACGCCATCGCCTGCGGGTACGCCGCTGTCTCTCTTATCACGGGGTGCTCCAAGAAGGCGGCGATATCGCAGAATTTCATGGCGGCGTTGTGCATCATTGATGTGATCATGGCGGCTCTGGTTTCTACTGGTACTGGTGCAGCTGCAGCCATTGGGGTGGTGGGGATGAAGGGAAACTCTCACCTGAACTGGAACAGGATCTGCAATCACTTTGGGAGGTTCTGTTCTCAAGTAGCGGCAGCCATCGGAGTCTCCATTATCGGAATCTTGGCCTTCCTTCTCCTGGCACTTGTGTCCATTGCTGGTCTTCGCAGAAGATCTCGGTGAAAACCACCAAATCGGTCTCTTGTTCTTAATCGTGCTGTTTGAAAGTTCCAAGTACACGATCTGAATCTAAGTCTAGCAAGTGATTCAGATCCTAAAGGGATTGAAATCGTGTGGAGTTGAATCCAAATGTAACTGGACTGCCTTCAGCCATTGATTGTTCTTTTTCTTTTTTTCCTGTAAAGAGTTTATCTTCTCTCTCCAGGATTCTTTTCATGGTTCCAAAGCTATGCTTATTCCCCCACGCCTTTTCACACACGGCCAGACGTGCCTTCACGCTTCAGTCAACAATCCACGATCATTCCTTGAAAATGAAAAAAGCCCGGACTTGAAGACTGTGTTGTCAGTATCGATATTATCAGAATCAGTTCGGAACACCACGAATCGGGGAACCCATTTCTTTTATTTCAAATTATTTCCTACAGAGTTTTATTCTTACATAATTTTGGCATACTGAGACCGGTTCCGATAAATCGGTGAATCGGTCGATTCACCGAATCAGCAGTCTTGTCGATTTCCCACAACGCTGGTTTTTATATATATATATATATATATATATAAAAAGAGAGAGAGAGCAGAAAAAATATAAATATATAATAAAATTTGAGGACAAGAGGTCCCCTAGATACAAAAACAAACCGCAAAACAGAAACAAAAGACAAATATACAATACAAAGCACAGTGAAATAAGAGAGGTGTGAAAGAGAAGAAAGACACAACAGCACAGTTACTCAGACGAATATGAACATCCCATGCACAAGACAAGTTTTCGAAAAGAATGTGCCCCTGAAAACCCTGTTCTTGGGCTCTTCCCAAATGTGAGAGACTTCAAATAAAATAAAAACATGTTAAGAAGTCTATTTTGATCTAAAACATGTTTTGATTGAAGTTGTTTTGGTAAAAAATATTATTTTTTTTATTATCTTATTGTTCATTTTTTTTATTATAAAAGCACCATGAAAATCTAACAAATGATCAACTTAGTATATGTGGTGCATCAACTCATTATTAACTTAGTATATGTGATGCATCAACTCATTATTAAGATCATATCAACAAGGTCATACTACAGAAAAATTATTTCAAAAAATCAAAATCAAAGAGATCGGTTTTTATTTCTGACCTATATTTATATAATTTGTTTATTTATAAAGTCAAAAAGTAAAATGGAACAAATAAAAGAGGAAAATACTCTTCTGATGAAACGATGGAATACGGACATTATTAACCAAATAAAAGACGGAACCCGGCCGTTTGATTGGGTCATCATGATAAAAAATAAACGAATTTTTGTCGTTCCAAAATGAGTCTCAATAATGAGATTGCGAGTAAATGTAGCTAGACATGTGGCTCTTGATGATTGATGAGCATGTCAAAGGCATATATATATTCCTTCATAGAGATCTAAGGATAACGATGGCGACGACGGTGACAATGACTTAACTATGGTGGCGTTTAATGAAGTGAAAGAATATTCAATGAACATGAACCATAAAGATTGGAGAAAGGGAATGAATTTCATAAGCCATAAAACGAGCATAAAGTAGCCGAAAGTGAGGTCCCTTGTGCTATGATCGGGTATCCTGTCTGGTTGAATCAAACTAAAAGGCTTGATAAAGTCCGGTTCGGGATATATATATATATATATATATATATATATATATATATATATATATATATATATATATATATATATATATATATATATATATATATATATATATATATAGAGAGAGAGAGAGAGAGAGAGAGAAATGATTTTTAAATACATATATCGGGTTGGGTCGAGCCTCCATACCTGGCTCGGGCTAGTTGGGCCCGGCAAGTTTTCTTATAGGGTTGGCCGAAATGTCAAATAGTCAGCCCATGCCCAGCCCATCACAGGCAGAGTACCCGCCGACTACCCATTAAGAACCGGACTCTGGCCCACCCATACCTTTCACCGCCCTTTAAGCCGCTTAATTTTTTTTTAGTGATCTTAAACTGTTGTTATTTAATTAAACTTCCTATAATTCATTATTTTTTAATATGTATTTAAAAAAGCTGCCTGTTAAAACCCCTAAAACTTTTAACTTTATATCTCCAAGGTCAGGCGTACTTGCGGGTTTAGATCCATGATACATCTTTGAATTCCCGTGTGGCACTTACCACTATTTATGCAGATAAATAAAACATTTAAACAAGACAATGACCACATGATTAGTTATTCTTTACTTCATTTCCTCAATGTATAACTTTTTTCCTTTTAGATTTTTTGAATGACAACAATTGGTTATAAGTTGAGTAATGCCTTACCCTCCCTTCGGTTAGACATTCTTCTCTAAATATGTTGGTAGTTAAAGCTTGTTTGTGTTGGTAATCTTTCATATTTTTGACATATATAATATGCACAAATTGTGAAAGACTATGAGCAACCTAAAAATGATAACTATTATGGTACTATACCGTAAATTGCTTGTCATATTCTACCTTCTCATAAAAATGATAACTATTATGGTACTATACCCCAAATTGTTTGTCATATTCTACCTTGTGTCTCTTCTATTAGAATACAACAACAACGGCTCTTTCTATGAGGCTTTTTCTTCTATGCATTATAGTGAGAGAACATAACACCAAAAGTACATATGTCACATTCAGTGAAGGAGTTAGGGCACTATATTTAGTGTGGCACTTTATATATATATATATATATATATATATATATATATATATAGAGCACATATGTCATGGTCAGCGGAGGAGTTAGGGCACTCGTTTAAAAATACTCATATTTAGTGTGGCACTTATATATATATATATATATATATATATATATATATATATATATATATATATATATATATATATATATATATATATATATATATATATATATATATATAGCACATATGTCATGGTCAGCGGAGGAGTTAGGGCACTCGTTTAAAAATACTCATATTTAGTGTTCCACTTTTATATAATATATATATATATATATATATATATATATATATATATATATATATATATATATATATATATATATATATATATATATATATATATATATTAAATGTCGGACCTTAAGCTAATCGTCAGTGACCAGGTGCAAGCCATCTACATGGTTAGCAAGGAAAACAAAATCACACCCCCACATGGGAAACCATTTCTTACGAAAGACATAATCTTGGCAAACAAGCCCCCTCAGGAAAGGAGAATTGCTGGAATCATGGGCCATTGAAATAAATAAAGATTTGATTTTAATACGACATTTTTAAATACACAAAAAAACTTGCAAGAACCTTATCATCATCTTTCGAATGCCATTTTCTTCATAAATTGACTTTTCTCATTTTTTAAGTTCTTTTTGTTTCTTATATATTTAAGTTTGAAAATGCTTCAAAAAAACTGTTATAATTACCTGTAAAATAAATATTTACGTTTGAAAAGGTAATTTAGGCATCCTAGCATTTTACCCACAATCGTGTTTTGTTCGCAAATAAAATTACTTTCCCTAATACTTTGAAATTCCAAAATAATTACACATGAGAAAAGCGGAAGTATCTTTTTCTCTGTCAATTGTCATCAGGCGAGAAAAATGCTTCTTTGAAATACTCATCTCCATCGGATTCCCTGTGCACCGCCTCACTCGATAAAAGTGTCAGTATTTTTCTAGAATTTGCTGCTTTCTGCCATTAAATAAAAGTTCGAGTGGGTTTCCGTGATTCCTTTTCCCTTGAATTGAGAATGAGAGCTCGTTTTTTTCTATATATACCCAAAAAAAAAAAAATATCGCTGCAACGGTCTGAAATGAGGATCTCCCGCCATATTTTGAAGGTTACCTTTCGAGCCAAGACTCTTTTTTGGCCCACGTTTTTTCCTTTTTCCATGTTGCCTCCTGAAAAGGCCGTAAAACGCAAACGCTCAAAATTATAAACAATAAAAAAACGTACCCTTTTGTAAATATTAAAATGCACAGAAACAAAAACATATGTATATTTATCGGTTGGTTTACACGCACCAATGTAGCGTTTCTAGTTTATTCGAGTCATTGTATTAACTTTTTTGGCATAAACATTAAGAAATGTTAGTATGTTTGTGAGTATGAAAAAGGCATTCTATCTATACATGCCCCATCCGGCCTTTACATTTTAGTGTTTTAAGAGATTTTTGGCATTAGTAGCAATTTGTTATTACCCGATGAAACTCTTCAAAAATTAGGGTAAATTTATTTAATCATGTCACATAGTAGTGTTTTATGAATGTACCTAAATTTTGAGACAAAATCAATAGACGATAACAATGTGTCATGTGTGCCAAACTGCCCCTAAAAGTTTTTGCGAGTGGTTATTTTAAGTTGTTCTCAATTCACTAGTGGAGCCACCGTGTGACTAGCGTGGGCCACCGCCCACCCCAGCCCCGCAATCTTATATTGTGATTAAGCTAAACCTAGGTCCAGCGGCATGGTGCAATCACTCATTCTCTTCAGCGAGAGATCGGATAGTGTCTTCAACGAGAGATCGGATAGTGTCCCTCAGTCAAAATTTTCTGGCTCCATCACTTTTCTAGTTTCATTTTATACCCCTTGCCACATAGGTTTAGAGATGATACTTCGGGATCTTTTTACAGTCTTGAAGAGTTTGCACTGATCGTGAAACCAATAAGGTAAACCAATGCATTACACTTTCATCAATCGAATTAGGGATGGATTCTATAAGTTTGGAAACGTACCACTAAGCGAATCATAAAAAAATGTGTGGATCATAAGATTTATAAAAACAATGGTGTTACCCTTTCAGCTCATAAAATATGATCTGCAAATTAAATATTTGTGACTTTTCATTTCTACTGTTCTGGCTGTTCTTCGAAAAGCTTGAAAATTTCACGCAACACATGGCGTGGAACATCATTTTTTGCCGACGACAAAGAACTAAAGGGGGAGCAAGTGCATTTGTGATTAAGATATATAACTCCAACCACCTACAACCAAATTAGCCTTCCTTGATCTTGAGAGGTGATTGAATTTCCATCAAACAAGTATACATCTTGTGACATGATATGAATTTAAATGCAATATTGACAATGATGGGTATAAGATCTACTACCAAGAGACCTCCAATCAAGCATTATTGCACAAGATCTCCTTTTTTCTTTCTTTGGAATCAAATGGCTTGATCTATTATGAGGAAAATGATGTTTGTTGATGAATAAATTTAACTATTCTAAAGCGTTTCATGAGAATAATTGCACGTCCTTCACTTGAATGACTGGTCCTCACTGTTGTTGGCTTCTTGTGTTTAGTTTAAGATGAATGTCTGTAGAAGCTTTGTGTTCAAATGCATCTCTTTTTAAAAGTTCATTTTAATGTAAAGAAGGAGAATCACAACCCTGATTCTGCCACTTTTAAAACATATTTTTTACCGATTCTTTAACTGAACTAATACAGTGGTGGTCTGGATCAATTCAATTTATTCTTCTTTTTTTAAGACATGGGTCTTGACAGTGATGACCTGATTCATTTATTAATCAAGGTTCGATGGCTTTAAAGACTCCAAATCATGCCTTTTAAGAGTGTTTGGTAAGAAAAATATTACATTTTTGAAACATTTCTTCCTAACATGTGGTTGATAGATCCAGAAAATAAATATATGATCACATCATGTTCTCTAGAACATGAACATAATGTTTTTAAACATGGGTTTTAAGAACATGAATATTTTAAGAAATCAATATTCTTCTTATTAAATGATCTCTTTGCTAATGGAACCAATTCTATGTTGTGTCGAGTGAGAAATCAAGTTACCGTGGTAATTTTGACGCATTAAAAAGTTAGGCAAGAGCCATGTGTTAGGTTGGTAACTACCGAAATTTTACTGGAATCAAAAGGTGAACAGTGTAACTAAAACGGTAACGGCTCCCAGAATCAATTGATAGAAAAACCACCTCCTTTTTATCTTTTTTCTCAAAAAGATCCTTCACCTTTTTCCTTTTCCAACCATATTTTCCTGTCAGCCTCTGACAGAGTCAATCATTTCCCACACCATGACCTTCTACTTCTTTTCCTCCCAGTCTCCACCAAGATCCCGGCGTTATTGAGACCGTATTCCGGCAGGCGGCAACTTGCTCCGGCCGCTTGTGGTTGCCCATCTAAGTTGCCTCCTTTTCTCGGTCTGGTGGACATCATATCATCTGCTGCTGCAGTGTAACAGACGCAAGGGAGCGGACCTTCTTCCTGAAAAAACCAGGCCATGTTCACTTGCTTCTATTGTTCCTCTTGGCTGCCCATTTCTCTCGTGGGGAAGGGATTATTGTCGTAATTGGTGGTCTGTTGCAGTTGAACATCCAGTTCCCTGTTTGGTGACTTGTTCTCCTTTCGGGGTTCAGAAGACACGGATTCTGTGCTCCTGAATTGTACCATTGTCCTTCTTCCGAACTTATCCTGCTTCCGCAGAGAAATGTCACCTTTCACAAAAGTGGTAGCTTTCTGTGGATCTGCTTCATTTTATTTTTCTGGGATTCTTCTCTTAGCTTTTAGATTGGAGACGAAGAATTTTGAATTTGGTATTCTCTGGTTTGTGAATGTGGTTTCCTTTTTCCTGTTAGATGATCTTGTATCCTTTTTTCTTTCATATGGAAATGTCAGTTTTCATAGAAGTGGTAACCTGTATGTGGATCTGCTTCATTTTATTTTAGTGGGTTCTTCCCTCAAACTCTCTGTGATTTTTTTTTTCCCGCCTGTGTAGCTCTGAGGAAGAAGACACAAAATTTTGATGTTGGTATTCTTTGGATTGTGAATATGATTTCTTTTTGTGCTATGTGGTATAGGATCTTTTTCTTTTATGTGGATCAGTGAAGCCGCCGAGTGACTTATTTTTCTTTTATACCGTTCTATTTTACGGTTATTTTATTAAAGGCTTTATTTTTTTGAACCCTTTTTTGTACTTGAAAATGAGAATGATTTGATTTTGTATTTTCAGTTTTAGCCGGCTTTTTTATGTGTCAGGGTACGCATTGGATTCTTATTTGGTACAAATTGCCTTGTTGGTGTCGTCTACTTTTTCCGAGTTTTCTGAAAGACTTGTTCGGTGACTGTCTTAACAGGGGCTAGGCATAGTTGCAGGTCTTGGTGTCGCAGGGTTTTAACAAGCAAGCATTGGATACATGCCACAGTGTTGATTCAGTTGCATACCTCACCAGAGTTCAAAAGCCAGAAGAGCAAATTTTTTAAGAGTAGAAAGAAAAGGGTTGGTACTTCAGGGGTCTAGGTTGATAGAGTTTTCTGTCTTCTTTTCGAAACGGTATGCTACTAGTTTACTTAATTCCTTTTCTTTTTTCAGTTCTGTGATAGATTTTTTTGGTCTCTGGTGTGACCCCTAACTGGAGAAGATTGTTCAGTAATGGTGGATTTGTTCTGGGTATAGTCGCACTTTCCGTTAAGCTATTTTTCATGGACGAATCATCTGGCTGTGTCCTTGGATCCACAGAGGCATTGGGAGAGCCGGCAGAAATGCTTGACAGGCCACAGTCTCTTGATACGCTTCCTGCGGAAGCAGTATTTACAGATGCAGCTTTGGTTCCTGAGTATGAGAGGAAGGAACTGGAAGAAACTATCTCAAAGCTTGAAGGCAAGTTTGTGTGGAGTTCATTGCATAAAACCTCAATCTGTGAACTCCTCTGTCGTGTTCATAAACCCCAGTGTCTGAATCTCTCTGTCGTGTTCATCCTATCTTATTGTGAACGGTTTCCGTAGGAGAGGCGGAGGATTTGAGATCCCAACTACGGCATCTGGACGCGAAGCGGCGGGATGCATTAAACAGGTTATTAGACCTGAAAGGTGGTGAATTTCGAAGTCTGCCTTCAACAACGTGTGAGATGATGGACAGTCTTTCTCAGGCAGTGTTTACATTTTCCTCTGTTTTCAGGCAGCATCCGGGTTTTCTGTCGCATTCGTCCTTTTCTGCAAGCAGAGAAGAGAAGCAAGCCTGCACTGATTTCTGCTGGATCGGAGAAGATTTGGGTTCAAAGCATAAAGAAGAAAGAGTTCGTCTTTGATAGAGTCTTCCCTCATCAGGCATCACAAGGTAAACTGCTACGAAACCTTTAAGATTCTTCAATATATTGCCCTGATGTTCTAACTGGAAATTGATAGAAAGATCTGTGTAATACTCTTATAGAGGATGTTTTCGTTGAGGTTGAGCCGATTCTCAAGTCTGCACTCGATGGTCACAACGTATGCATCTTTGCCTATGGACAGACCGGAACTGGCAAGACATTCACAATGGTTAGAAGCATGCTAGTACGCTTCCTGTTAATTGATTCTCTTGCTTTTGTCTGTCAACTTGTCGGCTAATGCAGTTGGATCTGAGGGATTCTTCAGGAAGGAACATCGGATTGCCCAGGCATCGTCCCACGGGCTATCAAAACACTTCTTCATCAAGCTTCGATTGATAAGGCAGCGGCCTTCAAGTTTTCCTTAAGCATGGTGGAGGTTTACATGGGAAACCTGAAGGATCTATTCAGTCACAAGCCATCTACAAGAATGGTGGAGTCCTCTTGTTTCTCTAGAAGGTAAAACATCTGATCTATGACATCAGTTATTGCACTATTTTAAATCTTTGGCGCTTTCAGTTTAACTTTACTGGCTATAGCAGTCTCAACATGCAAACAGATGCCCATGGAGCTGTAGAAATCGATGGTCTCACTGAATTAACGGTAACCGACTTTGCACAAGCAAATAAGAATTATGTTATGGGAAGGAAGGCTAGATCTACATGCTGGACCAATGCCAATGAGGCATCTAGTAGGTCTCACTGGTAAAATTCCTTATTGAGCGGCCTGTTTGTTTCCAAAAGTTTGATCATATTACCGTGTTAGAGCTAAGATTTCATCTAATTGGGAGGCATTTGTGATTGCTTTCTGGTGTTTGTATGTAGCTTAACTAGACTAACCATTATCCGCCATGAGGGAAAGAAAGCAATATCAAGCAAATTGTGGATGGTTGATCTTGGAGGAAGTGAACGGCTACTCAAAACAAAAGCCACTGGACAAACTCTAGATGAAGGACGAGCAATAAATTTGTCCCTCTCAGCCCTTGGTGATGTTATTTGTGCACTAAGACGAAAGCGCAATCATGTTCCATATAGGTAAATTTCTTTGGCATATTTCTCTCCCATTTGTTGTGATTATAGTCTTCAATTTTAGACTTGATAATATTTTGTTAATATTTTCAACTATTTTTTTTTTTTACCCATATGCAGGAACAGCAAGCTGACTCAAGTACTTAAAGATTCACTTGGTATTTTAGTGGGGTTTCATTAGCCTGTTTTTTGCTTTCATGAGTTCACCATTGTCACGAAAGTGTTTTGGATGTAGGGCTGGATTCAAAGGCTCTCATGGTCATTCATATAAGCCCAAAGGAAGATGACATCAATGAGACCATATGTTCTATGAATTTTGGGCAGAGGGCAAGGAGCATAGAGTGCCACAAGGAATACCCTGAGGTGATTATAGGGATAACTTTTCTTTGATCACCATTTTTTCTGTTGTAGGAAGATCAAATAACTCCTCTTGCTTTATTCTCCCATCATATGACTTATGGTTCTTAGACAAATAGGTTTCCATTTCTCTCAGGAGTTAAAAAATTTGAGGCAAAAGAAGATTGCAGAACTTGATCAGGAGATGAGAAGCACAGAGAAAGATTGCCAAGTGACAAGAGACCATATCCAAAGCATTGAAAGCAAACTGGAAGAAAAGAAAAGGATATTGTCACTGTCAATTGGTAATGAAGATCAGACAGGGTCTCCAACGTGTCCCCTATCTGTTCCTAGAGAACTTTTTGAGAGTCCTAAAGCTTCTGCTAGATCCACAACTAGAAATGGTTCTGTTTCTGTCCCTCGATTTATGTCATCAACTGCATGCAGCAGACAGAGGCAGCTTGCTGAAAATGAAGTCAAAGTAACAAAAGCTAACAGATCCGGAAGAAAATATGCCAGTGATGTAGATTTTCAGCTATCAGGATCTCGCATTCTTTTCCAATCAAATTCTATTATCAAGGCAAGCCCAAGTCATGGACTATCACCAAGGACTAATGCCAAGAAGCTTCATATTGAAGAATTGAGCTCTATGCACCCTGTTACTCCAGTTCATGACAACAGTGGTTCAAAGTTTTCAAGGACACCCCAAAACAATAGACTATCTGCATCCCCACTAGTTTCAAACAGGCGGAATTTGTCCGATCCCATGTTTCGTAAAAGATTGTCTGATAGGTCAAATTCTTGCGACATGACCAATCGCCCGTCCAAAGGCACAAAACTAATTCGCTGTTCAATGCCCAATACCTTGAAGTTAATTCATGATTCTGATTACTACTCCTCAGTAGACTGTCACAGCTAATCAAATATGAAGAAATGCGGCTAAGATGTACCAAATACTCAGTTATGCAGATTTACGCTTCAGACAACAAATTATTTGACAATTCGTGAGTAGTGTAAGTATAGCATTGAATGATTTGTCATAATGTTGGGTGAATAATCAACCAATTGTATTACCTGGCAAGCTTGCATGCTTAACATAAAGTAGAAGAGATGTATCTTCAATGTAATTCTGGATTTTGTTATTCATTTTGGGATAGCAGTTTGGTTTTACTGCTATTGTATCTGCTATCTTGGATTTGTAACTTTCTGTTCCTTTATGGCATTGACAGTTTTCTTTTCCCAATTCAGATCTACATCAAGACGTTCATTAATCATTATTATCAGCATATTATTGTGCCACGCTAGTGGCTATCAAAGTCTTTTACTAAAACTGACAATAACATGCAGAAAGGTTAGGCCTAGGTATGCAGGACCAAAAGGTAGTGGGTACGTATGTTGCCTGCAGACAAAGTTCCATAGCTGCTCCGGTTACCTGTAGATCGACATTATCTACCCGAAGAATTCACAGTGGAAAAGGAAGCTGGAAATAACTTTAGAATAACATCTGCTTCTTAATTTAAAATGCTTTCAGGTATCTCCATTGTATGTTCAAAATAAAACTCTGTTTACATTCAGTTCTTACTTGATTGCCCATGAAAACATATTATTATTAAGCAACAGGCTGCAATTTTTTTTTTCACAAGTCCCCTGCCCAAACATTGTCAGTATTTTCTAGACTGTCTCTAAGCACAGCAATTGTGTAGCTTGTGCTGGCATACCCTTGTTACACACGAATTTAACCTCCCAAACGTTTCTTTTTCCTTGAAAAGATCTTCTGGACCGTTTCTTAACGAACACCCTTTCCACAAATTGTGAGTCTTTGATCTCTTTTGTCATCTAAGCATTAAAACTCACAGCGTTCTAAAGGTGACAAAACCTACCAACACGACCAAAGAATTATCCCAAAGACAGCAATACTTGGAACTGAAATTTGCTGCATATGCAAGTAAACTTTTTTACTACCATATATGATCATGGTACAGTACCACCTGTAAAATTCTATGTAAGGTGCATCGTACCATAAAGAGTCGGAGAATACTACCATTTCCAATAAATGCCTTTTAATGTGATTGAATCCCACAAGAAACACCAGCTGTCCGCAAAATTTTCAAAGGTACCACTTCTTCTACAAGCAATCTGAAATATTTGATGATAATGTCACTGACCTTTTACACCACATTATATCATAAATATTTTTCCTGCGTAGCAACTGTCAAGCCCATGTTGTATCAAGGCATAAGCTCTAAATCCGCCCAACTACAATCAGACACTGACACTGTTGATACATCAGCATTGTGTCCCACACGGAGGACTAACGCGCAACTTGCATGATGGGCAGCCTGCATGCCTGGTCTGTGCTAAAGGACATATTCATGTTCCTGTATGGGTTTGCAGGATGGATAGCAATTTTGCTTCTTATTAGATGCTCTACATGCATATAAACACCTTATTTCCTTCCTGTCAGATAGCCCCAGCAGAGATGGGAAGAGGGCAAGGTAAAATAAGGTAATAAGCTTTATCTCTGAATAATACCAGGAACTTTTCATGAAAAAAATATTTGTCTCAGACCGTGTGGTGTAGTAGGCTGGGACTAGTCATCTAATGCGTAAAACATTGTTGTCGGTGTCAGCATTGGAGGTGATTCAGGCGAACCAATTTAGAGAAAATCAGGCTGTATCAGCCATATTGAGTGGTGGTTAATCGATCTGCTTTGACCTTTATATATAAAAAAAAATCTAATTTAAAATAACTTTATATCAACCTAAGATGCTGATACAATGCATATTGGCCAGCAGCCTGATACAAGCTGGTATTAAAAACCCTAGTCGATATTTCTGGGATTACATATTCTTATTTGCAGTATCGGTGCTATAGTGTTCATCTGCCCTTTTTAAATTACTGCTACAGAAAACCGGGGTAGCTTCTATCTCATAACAATCCAATTAACTTTATAAAAGCAGTGCCTTCTGTTCAATTTTATAAGACAAAATCCCAAAGTTGGGTAGGTAGGATATGATTCAAAAAGCAAATATGTATGCTTTGTCTGATGCGCTTTGTCAAGATTACAGAATGCAAGCAACAATGTGCTTGTGTGGGTGTGTGAGAGCAAGCGAGAGAGAGACAGAGAGAAAGAGAGAAGGTTTATACTTGTGCAACAATGTCTGTGCATTTGAAAACTGATGAAGCCAGTCAACAAGAAAGAAAAGAAACGACAGCCTGTCATGAGAGTAGGAGCAAGTTCATGTAGCCAAAGACGACCTGCCTGTTGCCACAATACAAGAAGTCCCCTAGCCCTAATGGAAAGGCCAAGCTTCTTAATATTAAGGACGCATAGGCAAGTCATCCTTGGCTGCAAAAACTCACTCTACCCCTTTCATCCAAGGCGCTCATCTTCCACCTAGCACACAGCCATGCATGTTCTGCACACCTCTATTTGTAGCATCACAAAAGGGACAGTAGGATATGGCCATGCAATGCTGATGATCTCTATTCCCTTCTTAGATCAGATTATATTCCACCACCACTTGTTGAGCCATGCATATTGAACAAGAAAGTCAAACGCAAAGAGAGAGAGAGAGAGAGAGAGAGATGATAAGGTGATGGTGGAGGACATGAATAGATCCTGAACAGGTTTGACTTTAATAGTGGATGGAGGGGTGGCTCCTTAACTTGGAATAATGTCAACATAAAGATGAAAAGGAGAGAACCCTCTTGTCCATTGACTCTTTACTGAATATATCAGAAGACACCAAAATGGTTCTTAGCTTTTTCACATGATATATAGGGAAAATTCTCTTCTGATTATTCTTCTGTAAAGTAGAACAGCTGGATCCTCTTTTGAATGATTACAGCCATTTTCTTATTATAGAAAGATTTTGTTTTCCGTACACATATATGTGGAATTAATGGCTGAAACTTTTCTTTTCACAAATCTAAACTTCAATATGGTTTATTTTTTAAAAACAGAGACTGGAATTATGTTATTCTGTAAAAGAGAGAATCTTTTTATAATAAAGCATTTTTTAGATTTTTTGGCCGTCAATTTTCAATTTTATCAAGACTTGCACACACACACACATATGGAAATAAAGCAAATTAACCAAATGTTGCAATCAAATTATTAAGATCACGGTGATACGATTACTTTTGCAATAAAGTCGTATTTGACAGTCAATAACGGAAAGTTCAGATCGGGCTTTCCAGCCAATCATTGATGAAGTAATACTGCTCATGGTGTGAAAGAGAAGGCCTTTGTTCTTCTGATAATGACCACAACGACAGTAACAACACACAATATATGTACATATATTCATTTATGCTGTTTCTGTTTTAAAGAAAACAAAAAGGTTTCTCCACTAATCTTGTCATACATTAAGATTCAACAGATATAAACGAATATATTCTTGATCGTGCCCTGGAGAAAGGTTGAGCTTGTATCTTGAACGTTGGCTTTTTGAAGGAGAATTGTTGAATGATTTAGATCGCTTTATAGATCTTAGAATCATTTCATTCAAATTCCCGACTATGGTGAGCTCCCTATATGTCCGATTGCTATAAATAGAGGGCACTCGACTTGAAGTCTGCATTGGCATTTCATGATTCCTCACTCAGTAAGGAGGGTTAGAATAACAAGAAGATCAGAGGATGGGCTTCACATGCATGGGCAATGTGCTTGGGTACCCAAGGATGACTTGCCTTCGTCTCTGCATGCCCCCAACACGATACTGCTCGGTCCGAGCACATGTCCGGGGGGACAGAACAAGTGGGCAAGTTGCCTTGGCTAGCCTCAGCACATTGCCTCTTACGTGAGGCCACAGCATCCTCTTCATTCTCATGCATCCCTTCCTGCAGGACTGACAGGTTAATATGCATCATCTCTTCAAGTTCTTTCATGCATGCATGCATGCTGGCGCTAACAACCCGGATACAAAACCCGCTAACAATCCGAATACAAGACTAAACTTTTGAGATGTTATATTTTGTGCATGTGCAAACTCTCTTTGTGTCCAAAGACAAAGGATTTGCATTCGAGGGCACTCTTAATTTGGAATTGTTTGTAAAGTTTCATCACTTTTTGCTTTTAAGTTGTATACTTTCCATGCTTGTTACATTTACAACTTCGTTTCTGTTCCATGAAAAAATAGTGTGATTATGAATGTTAATTCTTAAATTCAACGATCAAATGTTGAATAATCACGTCATATTTTCTGAAACAAGAAAGTAATATTAGAACACAACGTTCTTAACAGATGTTCCCTTAAGATTAGTCACGCTTGTAAAACCTTGTGGTTAGTGTCAATGTTATAAATGCCTAAATTAGCCAATTCATGCTGATGTCAAATAAATTCAACTCAACCGATTGACTGACGATCCAAAGATGCAACATGTCATTCATTATATAATTTTTATTACTTGTTGATATCTTTGAAGACTTCTTATTTGCTTCTCTTTCACTTTTTACGCTTGAAAATTTTCGACTAGGTTAGTGAAGTTTTTTAATGCAAATGCTTCTTGATTAGTGTTTGTTTCTTAACTATTTACATATCTTTATAATTAGTTGCCAATCAAGTGGTAGACTCAATTTTCGATTTAGTTATGACACCGCATGCGGCCGAACTTGAATCTGGATAATATTATCCAAATTACTTTTACCAGATCTGACTAAACAGATGTGAAATCACGGGCAGTCGGATATATCCAATTCATTTGCTTCCCTACTTCCAACCACATGATTCCACAGAAAATTTATTTATTTTTATTTTGTAAATATGTTCAACTCACATTGATCTATAAGAATTTGCCCGAAATGATATTAGAATGAACGTCACGATGAACAGTTCAACTGTCGTCATATTGTAAAAGGACATTTGAATTTTCTTCAAGGAGGAGAGTTTTTATAACATAAAAATGCCAGACTTTTAGAATTTTTCCTGAAATGCAGTAACAGAGTAAAATAGCACCCAAACTTCCAAAAGAAATTTGAAGCATGTGAACATACAATCATGTCAGAAACTAACAGGCAAACTCTTCAACTACTGTAAAATTTCTGCTAAGAGTTGCTCCGTTGAGAAATAAAATGTCTAGAAGTACCAAAACTTGATGTCTTCTGCAGAGGCTTGACTCCTGTTCTTGTGCTTTGGCAGCTTATTCCAATTCGGTGGAGATGGTACTACAGGCTTTCCAATTCCCCCGTCGCGTGGACACTCTATGGGCTTATCACCTCTCAGGTGGGGGACCTGGTCAGTCCAATCGCGGTTCCAGGACAGGGCACCACCACAGTGAAGTGAAGCAGTTCCTGAACGATTCATTGGGCTACAAAGAGAGCTTCTTGGGTGCCGTCGCNTTGCCATCAGGCATCTTAACTTTCAGAAAAGGTGAGAGAGGCAAATATGGAGGACGATCCGATGTAAAAAATTTCTCCACTTCTCTATGTATGCAACGACAAAGTCATTGCAACCTCTGCTTCATCTTCTGTTCTGTTCTTTACTTTTCCATTTGTTTTTTTCTTTCAATTGACTTGTTCTGTTCCTTCTCCAAGTATATATGAATATATGATCGTGAGAATGACTGATGTTGCCTCACTAACACTTGTTGTTTTACCACACCAAGGCCATTGCTTTTGTTCTTGCTTTTGGCCGATGAATGTATCGTCTTCCCCAACATTATTTGGGTGAATCATGGGGAAAACTGTTGTTTTTTAAGAATATGACAACATGGCTGCACATTTAAACAAAAGGCAAGTTATAGCAGTACTCATTGTTGCTAAAAGCAAGCAGATATTGACGACACCACGGTCATAACCGCAACAGATCCATCAATGAGATCCATAAACATGTTTTAAATTGAAAAAAGATCCAGGAGTTAATTAAACAGTAGTGAAGTTACTGGTTTGTTTTTTTTTATTCGCTTGAAATTGAAATGATTGTGGTTTTTGAGACCAAATAGAAATTGATAAACCAAAGACGTTGCCAAAGAGTCTTGCCATGGTTTTGGGCGAGCCACCTTACAATTTAGACAACAACTGAAGCCTCCCTTTTCTCACATGGCCCAGTCACCAGCACTGTGGAGGGGAGGCGGTGGCCTCCCCTCTCCCTGCACCTAGAAGTGTATCGGACACTCCCGATGCACTGTGGAGGGGAGGCGACTTTGTCCTTGAGGCGTACGCCTCAAGCGTGGAACCTGCCACAGGTAGAGGCGTACGCCTCTACTAACTGAGGCGCACACTTCAGGAATGTGTGCGCCTCACTGCCCTGCCTCAAGGCCACGTAGAGGCGTACGCCTTCAGGAATGTGTGCGCCTCACTGCCCTGCCTCAAGGCGTACGCTTCTTATAACATTGGTCTTGGGTTGGGTGTTGGGTGTTTAGAAGAAGGTGGAGACAGGCGGCGAGCACACTTCGTACAACTTGTTCCCCTCCTGATCCACGCTACTGCAGCTAGTGGTCGAGTTCGCTCCCTTGCAGCAACGCCTCAATGGGTCTTCGTCTCTTCGAGTTTGGAACCTGAACAAACCCCAAAATCAAAGTGACCACCATTAATGCTCAGTCGTTAAATTTTGTATAATTAACAGATCAGAAAGACGGATCGAGAAAGCTAGGGAAGGGGGAAAGGATGTGGACCTTGTAGCGCAGAGGTGAAGGAAGCGTAGAGATCGAGGATGGCGATGGCAAATGGGTGGCTAAGGGCACCTTGATGGCGTCGACGGCCTTCTGCAGCAGGCTATTGTGATAGACGACAAGCTTGTTGCTGAAGGCATCGCAGCGAGCGTAGGATGTGTTGGCCGTACTTAGGGGGATGCAACCCACCGGCGGCAGCCCCATCACCGCCACCTTCTGCACCCCCAATCCCATGATCCTTTTCAGGTTCACCGCCGTCTGGTTGACCACCGACTCCACCAAGCTTTCTACACCCTGTCATTCACGGAAAGGATGATCAATTACGAAACTGTTGTTGAAGTGAACTTCCTAATCGAATAAGGCTCGGGTAATTGAGCGATCAAATTAAATCACCATCGTTTTCCAAAGGAAACAACTACATAATTTCAATTGTTTTTTTTTAATTTAGAAGAAAATAAAAACATAAATTTTCATGGACATAGAATTGAGGACTTTGATTCGAACCCAATCACAAGAAGGCTCGACTCGAGTGCGCGGTGAATGCAAACCTCCAGTTTGCCATTTCTAGGAAAGTAAGTTCCATAAGGGGCCATTTGATTGCTGGAAACCATGAAAACTGAAAAAAAATTTCAAAAATATATTTCTGGAATTGAGAAATAGGAAAAAAAATTTCATATTTCCAAAAGAAGCTTGTGTTTGTTAAGGAAGAAATATTTTTCTGAAACGAAATTTCGTCTTTTGGGAAGAAGGGAAGGGAAGGGAAGGGAAGGAGGAGGAGGAAGAAGGGAAGGGAGGAAAGGAAGGAGGAGGAAGAAGGAGGAAGAAGGGAAGGGAAGGAGGAAGAAGGAAGAAGAAGGGAAGGGAAGGGAAGGGAAGGAGGGAGGATTTTGGGGAAGAGGCGTTAGGCGGTGCCATCGGCGGCGGCGGGGGACATGGGGAGGTGCCCTCCTCCCCTTCTTCCCCTCTTCTCCCTCTTCCCCTTCTTCCCCTCTTCTCCTTCCCTCCTCGCCGTGCCCTCTTCTCCTTCCCTCCTCCCCTTCTTTCTCCTCCATCCTTCCCTTCCTCCTCCTCCTCCCTCTTTAAAGGAAAGAGGAGACTTCTTTTATCTCTTGTGTGCTTTAATGCCACACTGCTTTACAATGAGCACATGTGTGCTTTATACACAGAAATGAAAGAATATTCTTAAGAGGATATTTTCTGTTATAACAAATAAACGATGCTCTGCTCTGCTCTGCTCCACCACGAGTTCCAGCATGCGTAGCGATTTCTGATATTTCACACAAGGCCTAATACCTGAAATATTTCAGAATACATAATACAATTGTATTATGTATTCTAATTTTCTGTACAATGTATTTCAGCTGTTAATATCCCTCCTCAAACTGGACTGGGTGTTGTAGCTGAGTCCAAGTTTGTGCCTTAGATAAAGAAATCGAGCTCGCCCCAATGGTTTTGTGAAGATATCTGCCACCTGTTCTGCTGAAGGGATGTATCTAGTTTCAAGGAATTTGGATGCAACTCTTTCTCTGATATAATGGTAGTCCAATTCGATGTGTTTGGACCTACTGTGCATTACTAGGTTAATGGTCATGTGTAATGCAGACATATTATCACAGTACAATGTTGGTGTCATGGGTAGACTCACCCCAATATCGCGCAATATATAACTGATCCAAGTTATCTCTGCTGCTGTAGAGGCTAATGCACGGTACTCTGCTTCTTTGCTTGAACGAGCTACCGTCGGCTGCTTTTTAGCAGACCATGAGATGCAGTTTGGCCCAAGATAAATGCCATATCCAGTTGTTGAACGTCGTGTGATTGGACACCCAACCCAATCAGCATCAGAATTTGAAGAAGCATGCAATCAGTTGGTTGTATCCTCAATCCATGGTCTATAGTGGCTTTCACATACCTGAGAATTTTCTTAACTAATTGAAAGTGGAATTGAGATGGTGACTGCATGTATTGTGATACAAAATTGACATTGTATACCAAGTCTGGGCGAGTGAAGGTGAGATATTGCAGACAACCTACCATGCGTCGAAAAAATGTGGCATCTTGGAAACATGGACTCGGCTTATTGCAATGAGGAGTTTCTGCCATAGGTGTGCTGCTAGGCTTACAATCACTCAAGTTTGCACGCTGAAGAATTTCCTTTGCATATCTTGTTTGACTTAAGAATATAGCATCTTTTTCTTGCTGCACTTGTATGCCTAGGAAGTGGTGGACATCTCCCAAATCTTTCATAGCAAAGGCAGAACTAATGTCTGAAATAAAATTTGTCATGGTATCTTGTCTATCACCAGTAATCAAAATATCATCAACGTATAAAAGCAGCCATATAGTTTCGTGCTTGCCTTTGTAAATGAATAGTGATGAGTCTGCTGGACTGCAGAAAAATCCATAACTTATCAAAAAATTGCTAAATTTGTCAAACCACATTCTTGCAGATTGACGCAACCCATATAAAGCTTTCTTTAGTCTACAAACATGGTGAGGCTTAGTTGGGTCTCTAAACCCTGGTGGCTGATCCATGTATACAGGTTCATCTAGATCACCATGGAGGAAGGCATTCTTAATGTCAATTTGATGTATTCTCTATTTTCTTGACAAGGCAACAGTAAATATAATTCTGATTGTAGTTGGCTTAATGACTGGCGAAAATGTTTCAATGAAGTCCACCCCTGGTATTTGGCTATAGCCCTTTGCCACTAGCCTAGCCTTCAACCTATCCAAGCTTCCATCAACTTTAACTTTGGCTTTGAAAACCCATTTGCATCCAATGATGTGTTTTGCATGTTCTTTAGGTACCAAATCCCATGTTTCAGTGGTTTTAAAAGCTTCAATCTCCTCCTTCATGGCAGCTGCCCAACCCATATGTGATAAGGCTTCTTTGACAGAATCTGGCTCTTTAGGAAGTAATGTGCATGAAGTAGATACCGTGGGTTTGGCTTGACTATTCCATGCATCGAACGTGTCTCAATTTGCTGTATGGGGGTTGGTGTCATGCCTACTTCAGGTGATGCAGTTTCTATTCTCTCATTTGCAGATGTGTCTGTCTCACGTGATTGGTTGTCTTCTTGCTCACTAGTGCTCAAATTTCTGATGTGAGAGCCTGGAGTACTTTGGGTCTGTTCATCATCGACCACTTCTTCTGCACCATGCAACTTGGCTGTTTCACTTTCTGACAAAACAGACATGGGTTTTTGTTCTTGTACCTTGGCGCCTAAGTTTTTCTTCATTTCTTCATCTTCAGGAAACCAAGCATCATACTGAATTTTAACAGTTTCATCCTTTGTGTCCACCACACTCTTGCATGGGAAGTTGTGTTCATCAAATATGCAATGTCTGGAGATGTAAACTCGTCCTGATTTAAGGTGCAAACATCTGTAACCTTTATGCAATGTGCTGTAACCCAAAAATATACAAGGTAATGACCTTGGTTCCAGCTTATGTTTGGCATAATCTCTCAAGTATGGGTAGCATAAGCACCCAAAAGTTCTCACGTAATCATACTGAGGCCTGACACCAAACAACTTCTCATAAGGCGATTTCATATTCAAGAGTGTAGTAGGAATTCTGTTATAAACCCAAACAGCAGTATTAAACGCATCCACCCAATACTTTGGGATAAATTAGCATTGAATATCATCGCTAGACCCAGCTCAGTAACAATTCGATGTCTTCTTTCAGCCTGCCCATTCTGTTGTGGTGTGTATGGACAAGACATTATATGACGAATTCCATTCTCATCAAAAATTTGTTTCATTCTATTATTATCAAATTCTGTTCTACCGTCTGAATGAAAGGTTTTGATCATTTTATTAAACTGATTCTTTATGTATGCAATAAACCTTTCAAAACAAGACACAAATTCTGATTTCTCTCTTAAAGCAAAAATCCAGCAATATTTTGTGGAATCATCAACAAAAATTGTGTAATATCTCATCCCTTGTACTGAAACTATTGGTGATGGCCCCCATAAATCACAGTGGAGTATATCGAAAGGTTGTGTATCTTGTTTATCTACAGTAAGGAATGGTAAACGAGAGGATTTTGCCATAGAACATCCAACACATATATTTTTCTCTTTAACATTCAAACTACATATTTGTTTTTCTCTGTTCATAAAACGCAAAATACCATAGTTAACATGAGCTAGCCTTCTGTGCCATATCTCTAAACTGACTATGTTTTGTCGGTTTGAAAAACATGCCTCCTTTATTCCTGCTTCAAGCACGTAAAGATCACCTTGACGACGCCCTTCAGCTATCACTCGCTTCGTTTCCCTGTTCTTAATTTGGAAACGATCATGTGAAAAACAGAAATCCACTGGTAAGTCTCTTGTTAGTTGACTTACTGAAATCAAATTTCTTCTAATTTCAGGAACGACTAAAACATTCTTTAACTCTAATCTATTTTTGTTAGAGCCAATTTTTGTCTCTCCAATATGTGTAATCTTGAGGGAGTGTCCATTTCCCACCATAACTCTTTCTGTACCTCTATATTTGGATGTGTTCAGAAGCATACTTGAGTCTGATGCTACGTGTGAAGTCGCTCCTGAGTCTGGGAACCAGGCGTGATCCTGGTTATCAGCCATAGTTATTGCTGCTAATGCTTCTGCAGTTTCTTCTGCCTTGTATGCATTATCAAATCTGTGCCAGCATCTAAGAGCAGAGTGATTCGGTTTAAAACAAATCTGACATACCATACCTTTTTCTTTGTTCCCTGTGGCTTTTCCTTTGGCATCTGCAAACTTCTGTTGAGTTGCTAGAGTCTTGGCAATGCTTCCTTGATTATCTTGTTGCCCACGGTTATATGGATAAAACCCTCTGCCTTGAGAAGAGAAGTATTGTCGTCCTCTTCCTCCACGTTTACCATAGAATGTCTGCCTTTGGGCATAAAATGCATATTGATGGTGGATTTCTCCTTCATATTGATTGAGTGATTTCAACGTTTCATGGCTTTGTAGCAGAGGTATAACGTCCTTATAAGTAGGAATTGGAGGCTTTAGCATTGACGTCACAAACGACTCATACTCAGGCCCCAATCCATTCAGAAGAAGGAAGACCTTAGTATGGTCATTCACCGGTCTTCCAATGGCCTGCAATTCATCGCAGGTATTTTTGAAAATCCGTATGTAATCAGCCATGGTCATGCTCTTCTTTTTGTGTGTCTGCAATTTCTGTAGCAGACAACATTCTCTTTCCTCAGAATCCAAAGCGTATGCCTCCTCGAGTGTCCTCCATACTTGTTTTGATGTTTCCAGACCAACAACAAGCCCTAGGACCTCTTCAGATAAGGTGCCTGTGATCCATCCACGCAGGAGTCGGTCCGACTTCTTCCACTACAAGTAGTCTGGGTTAATCTCTCGCTTGTCTCCATTGATAACGTACTGATCAGGAACAGCGATTTCACCATTGATGAATCCTTGCAAATCTTGACTCTCGATCAAGCCAAGGACTTGGGTCTTCCAGAGAAGGAAATTTGTTTGGGAGAGTTCTATGGACACGAAGTTTGCCACATTCAGTGTGGACGGGTAGGAGAACTTTTGGTTTGCTACTACTGTTGCATTGGAAGAAGCCATGGATGCCGCTCTCTCTATCTCTGATACCATAAAGGAAAGAGGAGACTTCTTTTATCTCTTGTGTGCTTTAATGCCACACTGCTTTACAATGAGCACATGTGTGCTTTATATACAGAAATGAAAGAATATTCTTAAGAGGATATTTTCTGTTATAACAAATAAACGATGCTCTGCTCTGCTCTGCTCCACCACGAGTTCCAGCATGCGTAGCGATTTCTGATATTTCACACAAGGCATGATACCTGAAATGTTTCAAAATACATAATACAATTGTATTATGTATTCTAATTTTCTGTACAATGTATTTCAGCTGTTAATACTCTTTCCCTTCTTCCTCCTTCCCTTCCTCCTCCTCCTCCCTCTTTCCCTTCTTCCTCCTTCTTCCCCCTCCCTCCTTCCCTTCCTCTTCCTCCTTCCTCCTTCTTTCTCTTCCTCCTTCCTTCCCTTCCTCCTCCTCCTTCCTTCCCTTCCTCTTCCAACGGTCAAAAAAATATTTTCGGAAAAATTTTTCCACCCCTCTGGAAAAAATTTTCCAGAAATATTTTGCCATTTCCACTTTGAACAGTAAAAAAAAGAAATTCTAAATTTGATGGGGAGGAAAAATTTTAAAATTTTGAATTTTTTTTCCACTACTACAGTACTTTTCCAGGCCATCAAACGGCCCCTAATTGTTGTCGGCAGTCTGGTCAAACCCAGCCAACATCTTGATCCGTACCAATAATATTTGATCAGGAGACCTAGCTCATTTCTGCATCCAAGTGCATTGGAGTACTGGCTGGCCAAAAATAATGTTCAACGTACATATAAATCAAAATTAATGACTTAATTAGTTATATCTTGAAACTTGAAAGGTTGTTTGGCAACAAAAATACTTTGTCAATGTCTCGTGAATCTGTTCCAACGAATGAGTAAGTTCATGTTTAATTATCTCATGAACATGATTCATTTGTTGGGATAGATTCATGAGAGTATCTCTACCGCCAAATGACCTTTGACTAAGACATTGAGATTTACTAGCTTGAACATTGACCTTTCTACTGCCAAATGACCCTAGACTAAGACATTGAGATTTACTAGTTTGAACACTGACCTTAAAATGCCAGAATCTCAACTAGTCAATCATCAACTTGTCAAAAAGAAACAAACTGGTTTAACTCTTTTTTTTTTTCCCTCTCTTAATCCATACTCAGCAATTGTGATTTGCTTCGACTAATTCCGAGCAGCATTTGTGTTGTATGAACTTAATTTAATTTTTCCTTTTAATTTTGAACTCTATCTAACAGACGAGAATTCATTCATACATCACTAATAACGTGAATAACTTTTTTTTGCTTTTTGCATTGATGAGGAGAGAATGAATAAGAATGACCAAAAGCATGTGATCTCTTTTGGGGTGATTATGACATTACACCTTTGCTTTGAGCACAACATTTTTGAAGTTGTGTGATTGTTTTGGGCGCCGATCGTCACTCAAGACAAATAGATCACGCGTTATATAACGAAAATGTATGACATGTGATTCCTTCTCAAACATCTTTATGAAAGTAATGCTTTCTTATGCATGTGACTGTGTTATGGCGATTTGACCGTATGAGGCTTGTGATTCTGTTACGACCAATCGCAGGTTTAAAGATGATTATTTAACCTAACAGAAGAAATTTAGTGTCCTAACCGAAGTAAAAAGTATATTGGATTTTCTATGGTGCACCACTTTCTATATTTTGTTTTTTTTACAAGCATAATAATAATAATCTTAATAATAATAATAATCTCTGTAAACGGATGATCAGTTTGTAGGAGCCTGATATATAAACTTAGAGAATGGAATGAGATTTTAGGTAGTTGGCTAAGAATCCAGAAAAAAAATTTGTTAATTGCACCAAAAATATAAAATTGGAAAAGGAAAATCTAGGAACAAATGTGGAAAAAATCCACTCATGAGAGCGTCCTCATCTGAAATGGAATTTGACAACCAACTTATTAACGAATAAAAGTGATTACATTGGGATACATATTAGAGTTGTTAAGAAAACTTAAATGTCAGACTTAAAACCATGTGGTGCATTTTTCTCATGCTCGTTTGTTAAAAGTTGATTATGATTTCTTGTCTTTCGGACACTCTCATTTCAATAGCAAAGAAATGACTTATAGGTTGGGAAAATATATATGGAGCAATACTTGTTTATCTAGATTACCTCTTCTTCAGCAGTGTTAAGTTGTTCTTTTTATCTTTTCATCTAGATTACATTGGAATACATATTAGAGTTGTTAAGAACTTAACTGTCAGACTTAAAACCATGTGGTGCATTTTTCTAATGCTCGTTTGTTAAAAGTTGATTATGATTTCTTGTCCTTCGGACACTCTCATTTTAATAGCAAAGAAATGACTTGTAAGTTGAGGAAATATATATGGAGGAATACTTGTTTATCTAGATTACCTCTTCTTCAGCAGTGTTGAGTTGTTCTCATTTCAATAGCAAAGAAATGACTTGTAGGTTGGGGAAATATATATAGAGCAATACTTGTTTATTTAGATTACTTCTTCTTCACCAGTGTTGAATTGTTCTTTTAATCTTTTTTTCTTCTAAAGTCTTCTATTTTTAATTGGTAAGCTGACTGTGACAACTCGATGATATGATGGAGGCATCAGCTTCATTGGTGATGATTTGCTAAATTAAAAGGAAAAAAAAAGGTATTTTTTTCCATATTTTAATTTTAGCACATAATTGTCATTATAGTGCAGTTAAGCAAAATAGAGGAAAAGAAGTACTTCTAATTTATGTTAGCTTATAGTCTACATGATCTATTGGAGGGGCCAAACTGAGGCAGTGATGCTCTTTTACTTACTTTTAGTCTAAAAATTTTGAGTGAAAAGATTGAAGTTTTTTGAAAGGAATTAGAAATTCTTGCTCTCTTTTTTCATTTTTTATTTTTAAAGTCAAATAAATTTTATTTTGCATTTTCATTTTGAAAGTTGGGGGTGAGTGGCTGGTTGGAGAATTAATAGATACACTACTATTATTTCGATTTTCTCAAGCATGAGCTATTAAATTTGTTTTACACTTGTCTTATTTGTACACTATGAATCTACATGTACATTGTATAGAGTGCTGTGATGAAGACTGAAGATTTTCAGTTTAAACTTAGATTGAAGAAATCTGTAAATTCTATATATAAAAATAATTTTTAATATATATATATGTCGCCTCATTAACACAACCCAAACAACAAAAATACATTGGGCTGCGTGTATGAGAGGGATTCTTCTTACAGATGGAGGAATCCATGTTATTTATATAATAGAAAGAGAGAGTGCGAGTGTGTGGCTGAGAGTTCGTGCCATGTGCTTGAATCTGCCCATTCCTGAGCCAGAACCCATGGAAGTCCTTGGAATGAATGGACTGGTTCAATGGCCGACATTGTTTTCGCAAGCCCCCGAGCGATCCTTTACTTACGGTTTCAGTGGATTCTATCTGCTTCATATTCAAACATTTTTTGCTCATCACCCCCCACGGAATAGCAAGAAGATTGATCAGAACTGCAATGCAAGTGATAGAGAACAGGTGTGGACTGAGATACGAGCTCATCAAGATGGTCGCCCCGGGAGAACGGCGTGCTTGCCACGATGACATTAGTGTCGTGGTTGTTTACATAGAGCACGAGATGACTGGGAGCGGGAGAGGCCACAGTGCCTTGGCCGCCTCGGTGTCGGTCAGAGGATTTGCAAACCCTGAGGGACCGTCTGAATTCACAGTGTTGGATGAAGTGGAAAGATGATGCATGCACGGTTCCTTTCCATGGCTGAAGTCACCGGCTTGGCGGTAAACTGATAAATTGCTGATAGCCATGATTGAAATTGAACTGAGATTTGGATGGCTGGAGGATACCAGGGAGAAATCCTACTTGATGCACGTAGTTGGTTGTGTTTAATCAGGTCTGCCTGTGATGGCGGTTGTTTAGAAGGAGATCTGGATATAGCTTGGAGGATTTTACCTTCTCTATATATATCCTTTTCTCGGGAATCTGAAAAGATTGAGGCCACCACACGGATTCAGGTCCATCTGTTCGTACACTAGATCCTTCTAATTGATAAACAATTTTCTAACCCAAATGATGGAAACTTCAAATGGGAAAATCTTGAGTACTTGGATTGATTATCAGACTTAATGGATTGAATACTTGTCCAGTTCTGATATACATATATATATATATATATATATATATATATATATATATATATATATATATATATATATATATATATATATATATATATATATATATATATATATATATATAAAACCCACCTTATAATCTTGAATCGGAAGCTGTGTGCATCACATTTTTAACTTTTTGTTCTGATTTTGGATAGTAAGCACATGCATGATTCTGAAAAAGTAAAAGAACGCACTCAACCCACCCTGACCCTACTCCAATTAAGGTAAGCCCTCTTAACTCCGAGGGAAAGCCTTCATTAATCCCATCATAGTGAGGGTCGCTGTCATCTATAAGTTTATATGGTGATTAAAGGGCCTAATTGAAATTTGGACTAGCGGATATTTAGATTCAGATTCAGACATAGGGAGTCATATTTGAATGTCACCTTTTTATTTATATTTATCTGATCACACTTTGAATATAAAAGTGGGATTTAGATTGGATTCGATTTAAAATTTAGTTGTTGTTTGGATATGGTATAGTTTTTTTTTTTAATCTGAATTTGGATTCAAATTTGAATATGAATACATAAAATATCCAAGAAAGGGTATACTTATATCCGAACAGGAGTTTGACGAAGATAGACAGATTTTAGCTAAAAAAAGCAGTGTCCCAACCTCATAATTCATTTCTTAATAGCCTTAAAAAATGTACTTTTTACGAAACTTGAGAAAGTATTAGTAAACATGTCAAGGGTTAGCATATTTCTACTGAAATATTTGTAGATCATATACGTAGATATTCCTAATATTTGACAGATTCATAATTTCATAAAAACACCGATTCTTTTTGTCTTAGATTAGCAAATATTTGTAAATATTAGGAATACCCTATCTCCATATATATTATTTAAAGGTGGGTTACAGGAAACAACCATGACGAATTATTATATTCTGAAAGTGCACGAATTTTCATTGAGGAAGATGAATTTAATGCCCTTAAAGAAAATCAGGGATATTAAAGGTTTTCGATGAAATGTTTTCCCAGTGACCTTTTTGGACGACTTTTTCTTTCCCATGGGTTTGATTGATGAAAAAGTAGGAGAATTACACCCTGCATGCTCTGCTCCAGAAGATTTAAAAGAATAAGAAGAAACGGGGACAATATTAATGCTAAGATGGCAGATACTGACTTTGCGAAGCTTCAACGTGCGTCATTTAGCCATCATTTATTAGAATGATAGCCAACATTTTTATCTACACGTCTGAAAAAGAGTTGTATCTTCGTCAACGAAAGCATGAGAAAATCGCACCAAAGAAGCAAAAGGATGCAATTGAAAAGAGAACTGTCAATTGTTCAAAAGAGGACACAAACGAAGGCTGAGGCGTTGATTGACGTCACAGAAAGTTTACCGCCAAGCCGGTGACTTCAGCCATGGAAAGGAACCATGGATGCATCATCTTTCCACTTCATCCAACACTGTGAATTCAGACGGTTCCTCAGGGTTTGCAAATCCTCTGACCGACACCGAGGCGGCCGAGGCACTGTGGCCTCTCCCGCTCCCAGTCATCTCGTGCTCTATGTAAACAACCACGACACTAATGTCATCGTGGCAAGCACGCCGTTCCCCCGGGGCGACCATCTTGATGAGCTCGTATCTCAGTCCACACCTGTTCTCTATCACTTGCATTGCAGTTCTGATCAATCTTCTTGCTATTCCCTGGTGGTCGATGAGTAAAAAATGTTTGAATATGAAGCAGATAGAATCCACTGAAACCGTAAATAAAGGAACCTTCAATCAATACTTACAGCTCGGGGGCTTGCGAAAACAATGTCGGCAGCTTGTTGATTGCTGAGACAATCCCATGGACCGTCCGATGCAAAAATTAAGAACCTGTCTTCTGGCTGAATGATGTGTTCCTGTAACGATGGTTCCGCTGTTAGTGCTGGCCTTTGCAGCGGCGCTGGAAGTTGGAAACGTGTATGTTCTGCAGGAAGAGCGAACTCCGCTCTCTTCAAGTATCCATCCCCAAGTGCCCTTGTTAACTGAGAAGGAGCAAATTAATGATAAACATTCAGAAAGAAGTTTAGAGTAACAACGACCTTAGACTGTGTATTTGTTAATATATGTATATAAGTTTCCATGGATTAAGTTGCACTGTACTGCGGAACGCTCATGTGCAGTCTTTCAAGTTAACGGCGGTGATATTTCAAGCTCAATATGTAAAGTCTGTTTAGATCTTCCATTCAAAGAGGGTCAAACCTGAATGATGCCCTTAACGCGCCAGACGCCGTTCTTCTGCACGACGATGTTGGGATCGTCGGAGTGACTGGAAATTAAAGCCTCCCTCACACTTGCGTTGTTGGGGTTGTGATCCTCGCTCAACTGCTGGGCGACGATCTGGTTGTTGCGGACCAAGCGTCCTAGCACTGCCCGCGAGTCACCTGCATTCGCAACGTAGACCTTGCCTTCCCAAATGACTCCCACCAGGCCGCACGACCCGGCCGCTGCAATCAGCTGATTCTCTTCTCTCGACCTCTCCACCAGCTGTAGAAACTCATTGTCTGTGGCCATGAAAGCATCTCGGATGGCGTTTCCCACGGTTCCATTCGGATTGTCCTTTGCAATCCCTATGACAGTAATTCAGGATGTCTAATACATGTCCGCGGAAACTAGCAAGCAATTGTTCTAAAACACACAGCTATGGCAGGAAAAGGAAACCAAATGAAATGAACGATCTACGATACGTGACAGAAAAAAATTTCCCGGCCGGCCATTTGCTTACTTAGAAAATTCTTGAAGAGGCGCTGTGCGACGTATGTCGAGCAATCGTCGCCTCCATGGCCGTCGTACACGCCGACGAACGTGCCGCACCGAAACGTCTCCACCTGCAGCTGCCAGCTGGTCCTAGACGAGCAAGTTCGACTGCACAATCGCGGCGGAGAACTCACCGACATAATGCGGCATCAGACTGTTCGACCAGAGCGACATTTCATCTTGATCGTCGCCGCCGTCGTTCCTACCAGTCCTTGGAGGCGTTCGACCGCAGCAACTCGCCAGCCACGAAGCCATGGACGATTCGTGAAGTCCAACTGCCCACGCAAGCACCCCAGAAGAGCGAAAGCTTTTTCGTCCCCCAACTTTCCAGAAAAATTTATAAGAAACTAAAAGAACCCATTTCCCGCTAGAGCCGTCACAGACCAAAGGCAATTTACACAAATGTGCTGTTAACAACTGGGTAAATTTCTCAACCTTTGCGTCGACAACGAGCAGACGTAGGCGAAAAGCTTTCGATTCCTTTTCTCCTGTTCCGAGTATGCCGCAATTGGAAAAAGTTATAAAAAAAAAAGGGCAGCGGTTTGTAATGCTCCGGAGGTGGTGGTCGCCCCACTGAAGAAGTGGCAGATGCCGACTCTCAACTTCCCCCACCATCAAAAGAAAGAAAGGGTGCGAATTGTTTTTAAGATATTCTATAATCAGGTGGTAGTCATTTTGTTTGTGAAGACTGACCTCCTTATAATCAGGTGGTAGTCATTAAGAAGAAGAAGAAGAAGAAGAAGGAAAGTTCATGGCTTCGCCTTACAGGAGGGTTGTTCCTTCCATACTGGTACTCTCGTCATCTCAATCTTTTCTCATATTTAGGGCCTCAACATATGAGAGGCGCCGGGATGGGCGTCGCTCACCTACATTGAACATCGACGACGGACGAGTCATAAATCATGCCTTCCACTTTTATCTCTCCTCCTCAAACTGCTAATTCTTCACAAATGCAAGTATACAAATACATGTAACACAGTCAGGTTCATATATAGACTTCCAAGAAAGAAGAAAAAGACCCATAAAAGCAAGTTAGATGTGTAAAGTGGGTTGTACGATGTGTAACAATATAAAGTTTTAGACTAACAAAATTCGACGGATCCATCAAATTATTATTATCTTGAATTGTTTTTATATTTTCTTTACTGTATATTTTACATGTCCACCTACATGAGTTAGATTTGCAGGAAAAAACTTGGAAACTTTTCGAACCTAATTCTCGAGAGACAAAATAATCTTTTCCCTACGAGATGCTGCTGACCTAATCTGCCAATGTTTTTGGATGTGTTGCACCATAGAATTGAGCTTCTTGTTTGTTTTCCTTCCTTTATGATGATGTCTTTTCCTCTGCAGGCCGGCTTCATTTTGTTGGTTCTTTCTATTTCCTTTCGTTCAGATTCGATCATCTTTTTACATTCTTGTTTGATTTCACCCTCTTCTGTGTACGTGCATGGTGCATGGTGTTTCTTCAACCTGGGCAATGGTCTTTGGAATGCTTCAAAAGGCATGGACAGTGCCTAATTAAGAGTTTGACATTCTTTGTGCCATGAGTAGACATCCGCTATGCTAAATTAAGTTTCATATCAATCTCCCTAATTTAAGGTTACGTCTTGCGTTCATTAGGTTATACTGATGTTCTTCGTCTTTTGTATCGTTCTTCTGCTACTGTGGACTAAACGGCTCCCTCTGTCTTTCATTTTTGTCTTGATTTTTTATGTGTATTTTTCTTCTGCTACTGTGGACTAAACGGCTCCCTCTGTCTTTCATTTTTGTCTTGATTTTTTATGTGTATTTTTCTTCTGCTACTGTGGACTAAACGGCTCCCTCTGTCTTTCATTTTTGTCTTGATTTTTTATGTGTATTTTTTTTTACTTGGTTTGTTTTTGTATCTTTGGTGACCCTAGTACTTCTTTTGTTTGTTTTTTTATGTTTTCATTTTATTGGCATTCTTTGTAATACCTTAGAAGTTTAGTCCTGGGCATATAAAGAAAGGTCATGAATGAATGAGATGATCGTCTTGGTTCCTAGTCCTTTTGAGGTTGGAGCTGAAACTGCTAGGGGGCGGGTTGGAATCCATTGAACCAGGGGCCCGAACCCAGGAATGGGTCGGGTTGTTACATTCTTTCTCCCCAGCTCTCCCACTCCTCGGCCCCCTGTATATGTGTGTACCCTTTTGAATATGTTGTTTAAGTGCCAAACAGACCAGAAGGAAACTTGACAACAAACATGTTGGGATCAAGATTCTTTATGATAAATTAAGAGACCCATGGTCCTGCAGCTTTATGATAGCTTCTAGTATTCCGGACATCGATTTCCATTTCAAATTGGTATCGGCCTCTAGTCAATGGGCGACCCACATGTATACTTGTGTGGGCAGTTGCCTATGTAATTCCACAAAATTTATTTTTTATCATTTTGGCACGAAATTTAATTATTTATCATATTGGTTGTCTCCAACCTTATGCTTATTCATATACTGGCACGCCCTTCATTTATTTTGTTTATTGCTCTTCAATCATTTTATTATGCATTTAATAGGTCTAATGTTTTTTTGGATGACTGCCCAAACTAAACCTTGTTTTCTGTCCGTTTGGGTAGTTTCAAAACTGAGATTTCTCAAAAACCCAATTGTGAAAAAACTCATTTTTAATAAAGGGTCTGGAAAATGACATGCGTGTCACCACAACAGATGCAGTTCAGATCCATTCGTTTGAAGGAATGAAGGGAAAAGGCGGACTCGCCAAATTCATGATTAATTATCTAATAAGTATCTTCCAAAGACTATCATCTGGTTTCAAATGCAAACTCTAAACTTGAGAAAATGAATTCAGAACTGTTCATGTTGATGTCTGCATGTAATCGAGTCGGATCTTTATAATTAGTTGTCAATCAAGTGGTAGACTCAATTTTCGATTTAGTTATGACACTGCATGTGGCCGAACTTCCAAATTACTTTTACCAGATCTGACTAAACAGATGTGAAATCACGGGCAGTCGGATATATCCAATTCATTTGCTTCCCTACTTCCAACCACATGATTCCACAGAAAATTTATTTTTTTTTATTTTGTAAATATGTTCAACTCACATTGATTTATAAGAATTTGCCCGAAATGATATTAGAATGAACGTCACGATGAACAGTTCAACTGTCGTCATATTGTAAAAGGACATTTGAATTTTCTTCAAGGAGGAGAGTTTTTATAACATAAAAATGCCAGACTTTTAGAATTTTTCCTGAAATGCAGTAACAAAGTAAAATAGCACCCAAACTTCCAAAAGAAATTTGAAGCATGTGAACATACAATCATGTCAGAAACTAACAGGCAAACTCTTCAACTACTGTAAAATTTCTGCTAAGAGTTGCTCCGTTGAGAAATAAAATGTCTAGAAGTACCAAAACTTGATGTCTTCTGCAGAGGCTTGACTCCTGTTCTTGTGCTTTGGCAACTTATTCCAATTCGGTGGAGATGGTACTACAGGCTTTCCAATTCCCCCGTCGCGTGGACACTCTATGGGCTTATCACCTCTCAGGTGGGGGACCTGGTCAGTCCAATCGCGGTTCCAGGACAGGGCACCACCACAGTGAAGTGAAGCAGTTCCTGAACGATTCATTGGGCTACAAAGAGAGCTTCTTGGGTGCCGTCGCNTTGCCATCAGGCATCTTAACTTTCAGAAAAGGTGAGAGAGGCAAATATGGAGGACGATCCGATGTAAAAAATTTCTCCACTTCTCTATGTATGCAACGACAAAGTCATTGCAACCTCTGCTTCATCTTCTGTTCTGTTCTTTACTTTTCCATTTGTTTTTTTCTTTCAATTGACTTGTTCTGTTCCTTCTCCAAGTATACATGAATATATGGTCGTGAGAATGACTGATGCTGCCTCACTAACACTTGTTATTTTACCACACCAAGGCCATTGCTTTTGTTCTTGCTTTTGGCCGATGAATGTATCGTCTTCCCCAACATATATGGGTGAATCATGGGGAAAACTGTTGTTTTTTAAGAATATGACAACATGGCTGCACATTTAAACAAAAGGCAGGTTATAGCAGTGCTCATTGTTGCGAAAAGCAAGCAGATATTGACGACACCTCAACAGATGGATCAATGAGATCCAGAAACATGTTTTAAGTTGAAAAAAGATCCAAGAGTTAACACATCCAAGGTCCTTAATCCATTTTATTGGTGGTATGCTTGAAACTGGCTACTATTTATTTAACAAGGTAAATACTAATAACAATCACATTTTGGTTTTCAGAAAAATATATATATTCATAACACTTTACAAACGATCAGAACAACTTGATAAAACTTCTTAACATTATTTGAACCTGTGGACAGTAAAGCATGGAAATGTATTCGTTCATCAAAAGAGCGTAAAAATCGTTTTAAGGGCCCATAGGGGGATCCATATCCACAATCAAACACCCTTAGGCATCGGATCTCAAATTTGGATCTAGAATATCCATATACTGAAAGAAAGGTCCCGAGACCCACTTACAAGTGAGCTCAGCTCATATAGGGCCGAGCACAGATCGGATCTCGGCTGGTGGATCTCACAAATATCAATCCATTTCCGACATGGTTCCACCACGAGATCCAAATTTCTAAGAAACCGAGACGAGAGTTGATTTCCTATTCCCGGTTCGGCTCGGGAAACCGAAGTTTGTTAATCATGCCCCAAACATTCCAAAATTTCAATTCTACCACTCCAACGGGGCGATAAAGAGGCGATCGGCGCGCCGGATTTAGACTGTTCTTCGCGATGGCGCCCAAAGGGGGGCTCTTCTCACTCCCCCTTCTGCTACTTGGAGGGTTCGCTGTCCTAGCATTCTTCTTCTTCCTCCCTTCCCTCTTCAGATCTTCTTACCTCTGCTACTCGGAGTCGCGGAGCGGAGCTACCGGAAGTAGCGGTGTTGGAGGGAAGGAGGGATCTGAGATCCCTTCCCGACGATCGCCATCATCGTCCTCAGATCCGGTGTCCGCTTCGGCAGATGACATTTCCTGGTTGAGGGACCAATTGAGGGCGAATGAGCTCCGGGATCCGCCCACTACGGCGGAGGGCTGGCACATGCTCCGGAAAGGGATCAACCCGCGCACCAGAGCTCAGCAGCTCGAGGATCTGCGGAAGTATGTTGTTTCATGAATCTCTTTCTTCTTGTGGTCCTGTAATTTTGTTAATTTTTTGTCATTGTGCGTCTTTGTAGTTGCGTTTTCCTATCTGGCTCTGCTTTATCTTGTACTCCACGAAATTTTAGGGTATTTTGCGACTGACAGTTTTGCATTTTCATTTCGTTAGTACGAAACATTACCTTGCTCCTTGTTCGGTTATTTTTCTGTAGTAGGAATTTCTCTTGTTTAATGTGGCATTTTCACCTTTGCTTGTATGTTGAAGTTTAGGAGAATTGTGGCTCTTAAGGTCAAATCTCGTTAGGAATGTTGGAACCTTTCTTAGGCCTCTGAAAGGAACTACTGACAAAGTGTGGGGAACAAGAAACTCGGTTTTGATCAACAGCAGCAGACCGTCCTGTACAACAAAAATTCAGCCAGCATTTGAACAAGTATATGAAACAAAGCTAATTGATGCTCGCAACATCATAGTTTTTCCATACGACCCTCACGTCCTTCATTTACATTTGAAAATTTTAGTTGGTTCTTGTAGCCCTCCAGTGCTTGCTTATCCTGCTAGGGCCAAGGTTTCTGAAAAGTAGATAGAATTAGTCTTCTCCTCTACGAGAGGACTAAGTGCATCATTTTCTGTACGAGACCTTGGGTTTCGATCTTTTCTTAATGCGTCCTTCTATCTTGTCAAGGGATCGGGATCTTTCTCATTCGTATGTCAAAATATTTGAGTGATGAAGCTGCCTCTTAGATTTTCTAAATACTGACTGATTACATCATCAATCTCGTAAACAACCCACTGAGACAGTCTTCGAGTCCTGACAGTCTTGACGTTTCCGTTTGTTCTATGTTGATAGTCGATGACTCCATACCAACATTGTCTCGTCTTCTTTCTTGTTTTTTAGTTTTAGGAACCACACAAGCGTTAGACGGTAGTTTTAAGTAAAAGGTCACACGCTGGGGATCTCTTGTATGTCAAGAATCTGTCCATGGGCGGGAGATGAGTGTTTCAAGATCCATCTTTTTTTTTCGTAGGCTTTTAAGATCTATCTTTTCAATAAAGGCTACTTGAGATTTACTTTCCCTAATCTTCCTCTGGAGAAGCTGTTAGGCCCATTTTTGTAGCGGGTAACCCATGGTTAATCTGGGTAGGAGATGAATTTTTTTTTTTTTCAAGCAGCTTGTCGACCATCGTCCAAAGGAGAGAACAAATTCTTCGTCCGGAAAGTTGCAAGTTTCAGTGAGCCTGGAGATCCGTCTTAATGAATTGCATGGAATTTATGTTATATAGTTTGTTTCTTCCTGTTTAATCCTTTATTATCTGCTAGATTTGAATGCAGTTACACTACGAACGCGGGTTGAGACGTTAGTATTGTTGGTACGCTACACCTAAACTAAATGGTACTTCTTGGCGATGAATAAGATTCAGTTTTGCCGTTTTCAATGGAAATAGGTCGGTCGGATACGCATCGAGTAGATTTCTACTTTGTTAGATTTGATTAACGCCCAATTGCCAAGTTAACGCATTAGACATTAATTGGTGCCTCATCTCATGTTGGTTTCTGTCAATTTTGTTTAAATATTTAAGAAAGGAAGCACTTGTTGGTTGATCTAGACGAAACGTTGCATTCGTTCATCTTAAAATTCTTTGGGTGTTACAAGGTTTCCTAACTTTCCTTGACAGGTTCAAAGGCATCTCACACTACGAGGATGGGGAGAATAATCATACCGACTTGCCTTGCCCTGGAGAATTACTGGTGGAAGAGCACCATAGCAACTATGGCGAGCCTTGGGCCGGAGGGCGTGATGTGTTTGAATTTTTAGCTAAGTCGGTTGATCTATTACCTGATTTTCAAGTGCTGGAGATTGGATGTGGCACTCTCCGGGTGGGTCTGCATTTCATCCGATACCTGGATGCAGCCCATTTCAATTGCCTGGAAAGAGATGAACTCTCTCTCATGGCTGCTTTCAGATACGAGCTTCCTTCACAGGGTCTTCTGCACAAGCGTCCGTTGATCGTGAAGGGCGATGACATGGACTTCACTAAATTCGGGGACGATGTCGCCTTTGACTTGATATATGCGAGTGCTGTCTTCCTTCACATTCCAGACGCCCTTGTGTGGGTCGGCCTGGAAAGGCTTGCTTCCAGACTAAAGCCTTCCAAGGGCCGGCTTTTTGTTTCTCACAATATAAAATTTTGCACGCGATTACGTGGGGATGAGTGTTCGAAGCGGCTCTCAAATATTGGCCTGGAGTACGTGGGGAAGCGCACTCATGATAGCCTGCTTTTCAATCACTACGAAATATGGTTCGAGTTCAGGCGGCCAAGGAGTTGAGCTTATTAATTTTGGTACCTGTGATTGTGATTGGGCAAGCTTGAACCAGGCAAAGAACGTCAGGGTTCAGTAAGATGGTCGGACTCGCTTGTGCCCACTAAATGCCTCCACCATTCAAGCTCCGCCAACATAGTACGAACCTACGTGCATCGTTCGCAAGAATGCATCCCACCACGCCATATTCCTGGAGCAAAATTTGTTGGAGGAAGTGGGCGGGACAAGAGTCTGGCCCGTTATCTTTCACAAGTAATTTATCGTCGTGCTTGTTGAGTCCGTCGATCTGTTCCTCACCGTGATTATTTTTTCTGTAATTGAACACTTTTCCTTTTGGTAAATTCAGCTAACAGCAGGCAGCATATCTGCTTGCAGCACCATCAGTTGGACCAGGTTTCGGATTAGCATGACATGGTTAAGGATATTACTTTCATGGGTTTTTGTTGCATCGCCCTGAGTTCCTACGTTCTTCTTCGTGTCTGTGTCAGACGTTCCATCTTACTCTGTTGACTGGTCATTCTTAAACAACGACAGAAATTACATCCATGACGATTTCATGTTATATCATTTCAAGTGCTGCTGCATCAGCTGGCACTAGATGCAAGGTGATGCTCTAAGACCTGATCTAATACTTTCTGATACATTAATGCAACATTTTATTCAAGGGATTGGAAAATGACGCACAAGTACTGAAATTTTGAGTTTCCAGGTATTTTAGAAGCGGTGGGCTTCAAAAATTTTTGAACTTGCGTCAGAATCCAAGTTGCCACTTCCCATAGCCAAATCACCACTCACCAGCCAACAATCTGGTGGTTATATTTTCCAGTTGAAGGACAACGGGAGACCGCCTGGATAGAAAGCTGGAAATACAACGGAAACCTCACCAACTGCAGGTTAAAGCAACAAGTGACAACGGATTGGATCGCTGGAAGCGGGGAAGATGCGAAGGAAGTAGAGTATTTACTCGCGTCCTTTTCCATCCATGCGATTTTTCCCGGACTGGGGTACAGTCAAGTACAAGTCCCCGACCAATCTGAAGCTCAAACTTAAACGACGGTCACCTCGACCACTTCGTACCAAGTAATTTTACAACCTTCTTTCTGTTGATTCCAAACCCAAGACAACACTATCATGTTGCTTCTGCAGTGGTATTCCAAAAATTTCCTTTTATCACATCACATTGGAGAATGCCCATGAAAAAATGGTGCATATAATGTTCCCAATAAAATTAATTATACTGGACGGGGGGAACACATCCCTGTACAATACCCAAAAATAAAGTTATGGTGCATGAAATTGCATGACGAACACCCTGTACACATGTTTCTCATTCACATCCAAATAAGACAAATCGCCAGCACCGGTTACGGGCACATCCACTTTCCTAACAAAAACTTGAGGTGGATGATGTATGACCTCCAGGCTACACGTTAGAATGAGCTGTCCGACTGAGCAGACAAGAATGAAATTCCCATCATATTTCTTTATTTGCACACTTGGCTCCGCCAAAAATTTGAAGATGAAGATCCGTACTTCACGTAGAATTCATGGGCTGACGGTTGCTCCATGGGTTCATGTTATTGCTGCCAAACCAATGACATCACCACCTTCCTCAGTGCTTTGCTCCATTGACGGACTTGGGTTGCGGATCCTAACTGCAGAACATAAAGCAAGAGGCACATTGGCAACATTATCCTACAATATTTCGGCAGGGACTATACCAATCACTAAAGTGTAGTCATTGCGGAGATTCAAGTATTTGCTGACAAACTAAAATAGGAAGAATAAGAATGGCATGATAATGCATGCAAATCCTGTAACAAGAACACAAATTTATTCTACGATAAATCACTATGTTTGTGTTTGTTTCACCATGGATTTCAGATACGTGGTGATGTAAGATCATTAGGACCTCAAATCCATGTATTTAAGGTCGCCCCCCTCCAACACCCCCCCCCCCCCCTCTTCCTGATCTTGAATCCATGGTTTTTAACGCTAATGAAATCCTCAATTTGTTTAAATTAAGGATCTCTCAATACAGCTTCAGATGTTAGATCCGAGGCTATCAAACACAACCTAAAGTTTACATCATAGCGAAGATTTAAGTGATACACAGTGAACTCGTAGTTCTTAACAAACTAAAAATAAAAAGAATAACAATGGCATGGTCATGCATGCAATTCCTATAATAAGAATACATATTTACTATCCAGTGCTTCACATGAATGCAAATGCTGACCTTAGTTGAAGCTGTAAGGAGAGTTCTTTTGGGGACCAATGTTACTTGAATCCCAGATTGAATGCCACATCAGACACTGAACTGGGTGTCCTCACAGAAAGAATAGTACGAGTAGCTTCTCAACATAAGCTGGACTCTCAAGACTCTAAACATGTTTTACTATTTTTTAGCAATAAAGGTACAGCTGAACTACTGTAATCAAGTTTCAAATTTTAATGCAAAACACAGTTCCTCTGAGGGGGAAAAGTTAAAGTTTCAACTGTACAATTATAGAAAAGCTTGTATTCACTTCCAACATCAACGAACAAGCAGCATTTTAATCTCATCATCACTAGAAAATTATACATGATTGCAAATGTGTGTCCAGCTAACTGGGTTTGGGCTGGAGGTAAATTAGGAGTGACCTGCCGTGGATTTTCTGTCGTTTCTGTTGTACCACTGATTCCTAATGTATTTAGCTCCCAGAGCAAACCGTTCATGCCGAAATTAAACATACCCATACCAGATTCATAACCTTCTCTGTACAGTTTCCGCATTTGTATTTGGTTCATCACTGAAAATTCTTCCTTGTGGATTCTATTCCATTTCAAACTTCAACAAACCTACATCTCCAACGTTTGTGTTTAATGCATCCTATGCATCACATGCAATCATGATTTAATAGCCCAGATGAAGACATATCTACCAACAAGGGCAACTAATGGTGCTCAGAGACATCTTTGTAGTGAAAGATCTAAGTAGTATTTCCATGAAACCGGAAGGATTGTACTATATGTAATTTGCAGTGCAATGATCGGCTCTTCAAAGAAGAAACTGCTTTATTGAACGCAAGTATATACCTGAAATATTGGTCATGGCACCAGCACCCTTCTGAGCAGCAAGTGCCCGCAACTTGTCTCCAGTAGCTAACAGAAGTAAGCTTTTCATATGCTGCTTTTGTTCTTTAGGGCTAGATGTCTTCGCTAAGGCATCTTCAAATGCAAGCAGGTCATGCATCGTTATGCATGGAAGGGACAGTAAAACCTGTAACAAGAAGAAAAGCACGCAAAAAAGAGAAGGGATTTATAAGCCTCCTTATAAACTCATCCAACAAAAAAGAAAAAAAGTTTACTTGAGTTAAGAAGACCCGAAAAATGGACTATGAGTTAACAAACTGCAGTACCTCCTTACATGCAGCGTCCTTATTAGACAGGGAGGTGAAAATGTCACAACAGAGCCCCACAAGATCTGCACCGATGATTGCATTGGAGTCTAGCATCAAACCTCTAATGATTGCAGAAAACATCTCTTTTGCAACAAATGCCCTGAGTCCAGGATTATCTGTTGAAACAGCTAGTAGAATAACAGCCCCACAGAATGATAACAACTTAGCCACTGCCTCGCCATCAGGCCAACAAAGAATTTCCAAACTAAGTTGAAGAACAGGAAAAGTAGGGCCATTCTGTTTAAGTAGAAAGCTGCAAACAAATTCAATTACTCCATCATCGATATGAATGTTTAACAAAAAAACAGAAAAACATAAGCGCATTGATAGCAGAATGATGTGTTTAGTCATGCATATCACGTCCACAAAGAGATAGCCAAAGAATAAATAAAATCATTTAGCATACCACATTAGAGAATTGGATGCCAAACCTTCCAGGCCTTCCACATTTGATTCCATAAGGTTAGCATGTCCAACTTGTTCTAATAAAGACAAACAGGCATTTAAACCAGGAGATGCTATGACTGATAGCAAGGAGCATATCTCTCGTGTCAATGATCGAAGCAGCTGTTCTTCCATTACTTCTACCTGCAAATCCGATGAAGAAAAATTGCCGCCAATATCTGGAATTTTTGCTCTTCCTTCATTGATTAGATTGGTCCATGAATAAGTAAGGACCTGATAACAATGGCTAAACAGTGGGAGCAGAAATTTTGTCAGCCATGAATCCCATAACTCTGTAGGGCAAGATTTCACCAGAGGAGTCAGGACAGAATGGGTGAGTTGGCGAAGATGCCAAAAATCCATTGATCTTATATTTTCCATGAGAGCTAAAGCAACATAACTGCTGTCCAAACATGTAAAGAAGCAGTCTCCAATGGTAGTTGACAGGCCTAAGACATTATACCTGAAACCAATTGATGTAATGAGATAACATTAGCAGCAGTCACATCTGGAACAAGGGAATGGGCATGTCATAGATGATATGAAAAATAAAAGGGGGTGGGATTATAAAGGCATGCGCCAAAAGCTGAAAAATTAACCCCAAAAAAAAATATCAACAGAACATAATGTTAAGCTTATGTACATGGGATCGGGTCAGACAGACCCGATCCAATTCTTTTATTCTTTAGTACTCCACGCGCCCCAATGTACTAGGCGGTGGCATACTTGTGATTTTTCACTCTTTTGTGTACAATCTGTTGTAAGGTGATTAGGTCACTATTCTTTGATATAACAAAAGATTAAGGGATCGCAGGGCTCATCGCCG